>CACRXK020000410.1:6047-83680 GCA_902702795.2 Paramuricea clavata | reverse complement strand
GGGGGGGTTGCAGCTGTGACGTTTCTCTGTAAACATCATGGAAAAATTCGATATTTTTTCGAAAGCCTTAACATTTCGGAATCATCTTTGCAGTATATAAAAAAGAAAACAATTTGATACAAACACCAGTCTATACATTCGTATACTTGTTCTATACCTATACATTTATATTATTAATAACACCTTCATTGAAAACACTCAAATTTCAAGAAAAACGCACTATTTAAAAATTATCAATATTTCATGCAAAAAAAGTTGTTTTGAGAAACGTTGGAAATTTTAAAGTTCATATATAATAATAAAAAAGATATATCAGCAGAAGATTACATAGCCGACCGTCGGAAAATCATATATTATATGTGTATACTATAAGAACAAAATATCGATAATTATATGTGACGTTTCTAAGGTGGGGGGGGGGGGGGGGGGGGGGGGTCTCCAGAGAAACGAACATATGACGTTTCTCATGGACAAAATCGATATGTGAGGCTTCCCTTACATAAACCCTCTCTAATAACCTCCCTCTAACGAGCGTCTCTTTTATAGGACAAAGTTACTGTGCCCTCTCTTAACTCACAACAAAGAAAAATATCTGCAGTTACTAGATTTATAAATTGGCCTACAACCTCCCCCTCTTCTCTCTCTCTTTACGTATAGGTTATTTTGAGGTAACGAGGCGATATGTGATTATTATAAACACATATACCCGAGGTGCCTCAAAATAACGTACTTATTTTTCACATTGCGAGGTCGCGTTAATGAGTCAGAATAGAAATAATTCTTAATGCCATATTGCCTTCGTTATGTTGTTTTTTTTCTCATTTTTTGTGCTGCAAAGTCATTGCAGGTGAATATTAGAGGGGGTTATTAAACGGAAATTGATTAGAGGGGAATATTGAATATATTCCCCGAATAAGAACAAAGGAAACCGAGCAGGGTGAAAATAATAAACCCTCTTTCTAATAACTTGAAATAAATAAAGGATTTATGATATCAGTATGTCGAGAAAAACATTGAAAAACCCTTAAATTGATGTTTTAAACCACGTACTTCGCAACATATAGCGGTATGGTTATATGAGCCAGAGCGGCTGATTGAAATCAATATTAATCAGTATTGTTCCCTGCAGTTGTATTTACTTTATACTAAACTGATCCAGTTACAAATACATAGATTCAGAAATCACAATTTCTTTATGCAGACAATCTCTGTCCATGCATTGTCATTGTGCAAAAAAATACCATATAATAATCTAACTAGTATATCTCTTTATAAACTAGTATATATCTTTATCTTAATATTGTAAACACTACAGTATCAGTACCCTTCATGCCTCAAATTTGTAAATATCTTGTATATACCTTGTAAAACTTTTCTTCTGCATTTAATATTATCTTAAAAATTACTGTAAATAATAAAATAATCTAAATAGGACATGACTAGTGGCCTAGAAACAAAAGCCTGCAAAGGTTTCTAATAGGTCTCTAGCCCAAATAGTTAAATTTGTAATAATGTATTAATAATTGTAATGTATACATGGGAAAATAAAATTTAAAAAAAAACAAAAAAAAAACAATTTACTGCTACCCTTCCAAGCAGGAAATTTCCACGAGATTTTTCACCTACTATAGAGCTTCCCATGCTGATTCGACGAATGAAAAATGATTCGACGAATGAAAAATTTTGTACCCCAGTCAACATTAATTTCAGTTTATAATGCAATAGTACAACCTCACTTTGACTACTGTAGCCTTGTTTGCATGGGACATTGGTAATGTTTACACGCTTGAAAAGCTGCAGAAAATGCAAAACAGGGCTGCAAGAGTCATTACTGGTAGGTCGTACGAAGTTAGGTCCGAGACTATTTTACAGGAATTAGGCTGGCAGCCCCTGATAGAAAATTGGAAAGAGAATAAGGCAGTTTTTATGTACAAAGCCAAAAATGGCAAATACTTGACAACAATTACTGATATTTTTAATTAATGTGAAAAATAATGAAAATTATAATTTACGCAATAACGATTGTGACTTTTCGATAAAAAAAGCCTAAAACTAATTTTCTTACAAAAAGTATCGGCTACTCAGGAGTAAAGATTTGGAATGAACTGCCAACAGAACTTAAAGATAATGGTATATCATTAACAAGATTTAAAGCGCTGCTCCGAGACAGACAAACGTAGATTGTTAAAGTTTTTAATGTTTTATTATAAGGGTGGGTGGGAGGACTGTCGAGTGAAGGAAGGGGGGATTATTCGTTTTTTTATAATATAGCAATGTCAAAAGCCCGAAGGATAAGAAAAATTTCCGTGTTTACGAGCGGCGGAAAATTTCCCGTGTTGACATTGAGTTATATCAACACGGCTCTTAGCCAATCAGCGTTCAGAATTTACAAATCCTATATTATAATTATATATATATATATATATATATATATATATATATATATATATATATATATATATATATATATATATATATATATATATATTTGTATATTTTCATTATTTTCTTCCTTTATCATTAATCAACGGCCCCTTGAAAATCAGCTACAAGGAACTGTACATAAACTTGCTGAAGGGCTACCGTTGTTGTATATGTGTGTAAATAAAATTAAATACTAACAATAATAATATAAATGACGCGGTTGGCTATCATTATTATTATCATTATGATCATTATGATCATTATGATCATCATGATCATTATGATCAGCATGATCAGCATGATCGTCATGATCGTCGTCGTGATCGTCGTCGTGATCGTCGTCGTCATCGTCGTCATCATCATCGTCATCGTCATCGTCATCACCGACGTCATCATTATGATTATTATTATCAGCATGATCAGCATGATCGTCATGATCGTCGTCGTCATCGTCATCGTCATCGTCATCGTCGACGTCATCATTATGATTATTATTATTATTAATGGTTTAAAATGCACGCCTTCGCAATAAATTTAATTACAGTGCAAAGTATATACTCAATAAATCTAAATAGCAGTTAATTAATTAAAGTAAAGTCTACGGCGGCCTGAACTGTTCAATATCCCGCTTTACACAGCTTCTGATCCATAAATGCAAATACCTCATTTATACATGTTATGCAAATACTGTTCAAAATCCGCCAATCTTCGGTTCCAGGGCCTCACGGCTGGCACTGCGTTGCCGCCACTGATACTATAGATATACTGTAGTGAGTGCTTCGGTAAAAGTAAAGAGGTGGGCAATTTGTCTGAGCATGCGCGAAGAAAATCAATATGGCGACATATATTGTAGCCTGCGTGGCAGGCCCTCTGTTTTATGGGGGGCCTGATTTGCAACGGGCAGGATTTTGGCGGGCACGGGGCCTCAATCCTCCCCCGTGTCCGCCAAAATCCTGCCCGTTGCAAATCAGGCCCCCCATAAAACTGAGGGCCTGCCACGCAGGCTACATATATTGGGAGTGTTTCGTGAATTTATCTGGTTTCAAAGCTGATAAAACAATATTTTAATGAACGAAAACTGTGTAATATTTAGTGGAAAACATTAAGCTATGCATTCCAGTGGTTCTATATTGAAAATAAGTACTTTTGCTTTATTGTATTGCTTTTTACGCTTTGAAAACAGGCAAGCTCATTTTTTTGCAAAAATCTAATCTAATATTTTACCCATCATTTGTTTAATCTGAACAGAAATAGATAAAACACTTGGCTATATAAGTTACAAAGGTATTGTTAGCTGATCTGAAAGATTTCAGTATTCATGGTACACATTTTAACAAAGAATGAAATGTAATTTCAAAAATTAAATATGCATATCAAAAACCATAGTTTTATTAGAACAACACATAGTAAGTTGTTATTTTCTATTTTTACAAAAACAAGACGCAAAAACAAGTTTGGAAACAGTATTTAGTCCTCCAGCATGATGTCACATTCCATTTATTTGGATATTTCAATAAAGGAATGTGAAATAATAATTTAATATTGTGCAAAATTTGATACCAACACACATGTGAACAGATACTATCACCTAAAAATAAAAGAAAACAGAACTTAAATTTATCATCTAATGCTATGAAAAAAATCTTAGATACTACAGGCATATAGTGAGCACAATTCTTTAACAAACTCACTAAAATAAGTTAAATTATACTATGATAAGAGGATGGCAATATAGAACAACATCAAATGTTGTCATCTTCAGTGTCAAAAAAAAGTGCAGCGCGCATTTTTCGTGGTCGCATAACTAGTATTGCCACAAACCCAGGTGAAAAAGCAATTAGAAAAACCTGGTTTTTGGTGATTCTTGACTTATTCAATTTTCTATGTTTTTCCAGGTAAACAGATTAAACATTGAAATAAGCCGCATTCGGGACCACATAGAATCCAAAATATTGTGTATGGACCGGACTTTTTTCAATTTTCTGTGATTTACATAACACTAGTTATAATTTAAGGGTCAACCAGTATTGTTCAAGACATATTTTCCTTCCAGAACACCTTTTCAAAATACTAACCCAAACATATCAAAAATAGTGTACATTACAAGGGCAATTTCAACCCTCTGGCACATTTTTCCCATGAATGATTTCAATTCTAATAAAAAGACTATAGATAAAACTTTGATTTAAAGCTAGTTTCAAGTGATGAGCATACCCTAATTTTTAAGCTATACCTCAAAGAAGATGGGCCATTTCAACATAAACATTGAAATATGGGTATACTGACAGCTCTGTCGCACGTGCAGTTTGACATTAGCAGCCCTTCTGAAACATTTTAATGAAAGTATAATTCACAAAATTCACATTTCCACTTACTTCTTAACATCTGTTTAAAATAATTCAGACATTCCAACCTCCGAGTCCTCAAAACCGGGACACTTCCCCAATTTTCCCATTTTACTTAAATAAACGCCTCCCTCGAATAAACGCCTCCCTCGAATAAATTTCGCGCTTTTCTCATTCATGCGGTGTCTATTTGGGTTAGTCTTAAAATTGGCTGAGTTGAGTTTGAATTAAACAATAAATTGTTAAATTCACAGTGGATGCCACAAAAACTAGTTTTATTACACTAACGTTGAAACCCATAAGTAACATAACATTTTCTCAAGAAGCTTTAATTTCATTGAAGTACTGTACTGGCGAAATTGTTTCATTTTACTACTGGTCTTTTGAACTGTGATCCTCTCCGTGACCTCTCGTATTCAAGAGCCCGCGATTATTGCACCCGCTTCTGTTATGCTGCTTTACTTCATGTAGCCCTGGCAAAACGAATAGGTATTGAAAGCGAATGCTAAATTGTGAAAACAACGTATGTCACGAGAATTAAAACGATCGACGACAAACTCGGCATTGTTTGGTGCAACTAGAAGCTGCCATTTCATTAATATGTATTGAACCAAACGAATTTCATTAATATTTGTCACATGAGCCTTATTTAAAGAATACAACTATTAAAATACTACAGAAACCGGGACAATAAGAAGAAAACCGGGACAACATAGTCCAAACTTTGCCGACCAAACCGGGACAGTCCCGGGTAAACCCGGACGGTTGGAATGTTTGTGTTTTAATCCAACTAGCTCTGTAGGCACGAGCGAAATTTAGTGTTGATGTAAATATCCATTTAGTTCATGTTTCCCCGGTGAAAATATAGTCTATTCCAACGCTGATTTCGACGTCCTTTAGCTTTTCAGAAACCGTTGGCCTTCCTCAGTGAGATTATGAACTGTTTCACAAACATATTTGATAGTAAACAGCTAAAATATTCTCCGAAAGTCTATATTTTCGCTCTTCGACGCGAAAATGGCAACTCAAGAAGAAATGAGCCGCTATTTTTGGTCAGCGTCGACAAATTGCCCACTTGTTGTGAGTGCATGCAATTATAACATCCCATGAATTCCATCACTTTCGACCATGCAATTATAACATGCCATGAATTACATCACGTTCGTAGCTAGACTGAAAATCTGCCGTTCCAATTCTTCAGAGTCGCATACTTCGCCCCTTTGTGTGCTAAAAACCTTTTTGACCTAAAATATCGCTTAGCATCGTCGAAGGAACCTTATAATTCAATCTCAAAAGTTGGATACATAAACCGCATAAGTTGTGTGGGAAGTAATGAGAGATTATTAATTATAGAGTAACAAAGTGGAGAAAAGTGAAAGCTTTGAGCTGCACTACAGGGTGTAGAAAAAAAAGGTAATCGAACTTCAGCGCGCTATTGTATCTGAATTACTCTGCGTATGAACGATATTTTTTCATATTCGGAAAGGTCAGGCTTTTAGCTGTTGAATGATATGTTCTTCATGCCAACTGGATAAAAAATGAGCAAATACGAATCCGATAAAAATGTCATGACGACCCGCACGTTTTGAAAAACAGCGGGATCTGCAAACTGAGTTTGCAACTTCAGGAAGCGGGCAACGCTAATCGCATTATTAATTACCGCTATAAGATGTCATCAATCCAGGTTCAGTTGCTTAAACGCAGTGTGAAACCAAGCAAGTAATAAGTTAATTTTCTGTTATGCATTAAAATAAAAGTGTACAAATATGTCACAATGCTGACTGTTGACAAGTCACCTAGGGCCAGGCTATACTATATAGCGTACAATGTGTAATAAGGCTGCGTATAATATGTAATATTAAGACTTGTGTGTTGTAAGACAAAACGTTCTTGGTATCTTAGAGAATAGCATGATAATTCCATGTCAAGACCTCGGAACATATTTGCCGTTTTAGATCTTGGCAGTATAAAAAGTTCGGCTTCAAAGGCGTAATTAAGTTTCTATGGCTAAATAATAAAGAAACTGACTTATAAAGTTATATAATTATACCGCCTTTCCCTATAGGCCCTAGTGCGCTCATGAATCTGTTACAAACGTTTTCACCAACGTATATAGCTAATGTATATATTATTCCAAAAACAATAGCTGCATTGACACCATTGTCTTAGCCGTATAATCTACGGAATCTACGCCCGCGCCTGCGTTGTGAGGTAAAGAATAATATAAGACTCCTTTTAAGCTTCCACTGGTTAAGAAAAGATGGGACATCTTCATAACCTGTCAGCAAAAGATGGGACATCTTTCTGACACAAGAGTTTTCACTAAAAGTATTCTAGATATTATTCCAAAACCTATAGCGCAAGCTGCACCGCCTTAATCTAACTTAGCGTGATGTAAAGAATAATATAAGATTCCTTTTAAGCTTCCACTGGTTAAGAAAAGATGGGACATCTTCATAACCTGTCAGCAAAAGATGAGACATCTTTCTGACACAAGAGTTTTCACTAAAAGTATTCTAGAGATTATTCCAAAACCTATAGCGCAAGCTGCACCCCCTTAATCTAACTTAGCGTGATGTAAAGAATAATATAAGACTCCTTTTAAGCTTCCACTGGTTAAGAAAAGATGGGACATCTTCATAACCTGTCAGCAAAAGATGGGACATCTTTCTGACACAAGAGTTTTCACTAAAAGTATTCTAGATATTATTCCAAAACCTATAGCGCAAGCTGCATCGCCTTACTCTAAATAGGTCTGATGTAAAAAATAATATAAGACTCCTTTTAAGCTTCCACTGGTTAAGAAAAGATGGGACATCTTCATAACCTGTCAGCAAAAGATGAGACATCTTTCTGACACAAGAGTTTTCACTAAAAGTATTCTGGATATTATTCCAAAACCTAGCGCTATCGCTGCATGCATGCGCCGCTTTACTCTAACTTAGCGTGGTGTAAAGAATAATATTATAGACTCCTTTTAAGCTTCCACTGGTTAAGGAAAGATGGGACATCTTCATAACCTGTCAGCAAAAGATGGGACATCTTTCTGACACAAGAGTTTTCACTAAAAGTATTCTGGATATTATTCCAAAACCTAGCGCTATCGCTGCATGCGCCGCTTTACTCTAACTTAGCGTGATGTAAAAAATAATATTATAGACTCCTTTTAAGCTTCCACTGGTTAAGAAAAGATGGGACATCTTCATAACCTGTCAGCAAAAGATGAGACATCTTTCTGACACAAGAGTTTTCATTAAAAGTATGTCTAGATATTATTCCAAACTGACCCAGCGCTGTCGATGTGGCATACTCCAAATTTGATATTTCAACTATACTCTATAGGTACTAGCCTGTCAAATCTGAAAGCCAGGGGTACGGCTCATCTCCGCGTTTACTCATCACTAGCTCGCCCGGGAAATAATCTGGCGATGCCCAGCGTAATGTCTAATCAGAATGATATCAAATTTAGTTAAATGGGCCATTTTAGACTAATTTTCGATTCTTTTGAAAATGCTTACGCAAGTTTAATTTAAACGCTTGTATCTCAGTCAATATTTCGTGATATCTCATGTATAACCTATCAAAATTTAAGTTAGCCTTTTATGAATACAGCTACATTTATTTGAGCGACGTATAGCTCTTATAGTTTTTTCGCTATGATAGATCAAACGCTTGAACTTTTTTTGCGCCACCCGGGATATATAAGTAAATAAATGTTATTTGTCTTGTGCTTCCTTGTATCAAAATATAGAAATGAGTATATTAAAGTAACAAATATTGTACAATCAACTCGCGGTTGTGATAGCCCTGCTTGAAAGCCGTGGTATCTAGCATACTGTATACTAAAGAAATATAATAACTGATTGCGTGCTGCAATACCTATAAGCTATAGCCTTTTGACTATTACCTAACCTTACTGATTGAAAATACTTCGCATTAATCTTTATTCTTTAATAAGCAGCCATAAAAATATTGCCAGTTTGTTCGATCTTGATCTCCATTCTGAATCCATACACACGATTGTCAAGCAGAATGCACTCTTCTTCAGACCATTTTGGCGCAATTTGAACTTTGCGCGGCATTGTCTGCTAACATTATTATGAATTGGTGATGACAACCTGGTTTGTATGTTAGCTCAGTTAGTTATTTGCTACATCATATCTATGGGGTTAAATTTCATGTACGCATAAATTATTTCACTATAAATTCATTATACATCTCACCACTCTTACCACCTCGACTAATAATGCTGTGGTAACTAACACCTTCAAGATAATTCAATTTATAGGCGTGCGGGTCGTCATGTTGTTCTAGAGAAACAGGCGGACCTCTAGATAACAGGGGAACAGGCGAACCCCCGTTTAGATCCGGCAGGCCGTCGACATTGAGACCTGGTTGGACTGGTGAACAACTATTGGTATAGGGCACATTACCCTGGGCCGCAACTGATAACCTGACTGACCACATCGAGTCTCTAGGACTGCTCATTCAGGTCTTCAGTGCGACCTGAATGAGCAGTGATTGTGCTTCATGTGGTGAAGTGCTGTCCATTGGACAGCACTTCCCTGCCATTAATGACAATCTATACGAAGTATAGGTTGTCGTTTCCGCCACGGGAAGCAGCGCAGAGTCGACCGGGTCGGCAATAGAGTATTAAAGAATAAAATTTTGTTTTTGCAGATTCGTTAAATGTTTGAACTTTGTTATTGTTTTTGTATGAAAGAACTAATTTCAGACCCATTTCAGTTCATTGCCGATGCAGCCAAGTCCGGCTATGTCAATTTAACAAAGTCAAAAGGCCTGAGGTTCACTAGAGAATGCCGTTCACTTGATGCTGACACTTATGCTAAGGCTGGGTAATCAGGGAGGCCAGGAAAAAACCTGCAGTACAGGATAACCTGGGTAAGGCCAAGACCACCAGCAACTCCCCACATTGCTCTATCTCTACAAGTTTAAGAAGAATCAGCATCATGGTAAACAGCACCATACCTAAGACTGCAAAATATAACGTCGGAGCGAGGGTTATAATTGTAGTATAGTGATTTTACTCTGCAGGTTTCCAAGTAGGCTGGCTTTTTGAACTAGCTGCTTCTACAACCAGTATAAAGTGTTTATAACCATTTTATTCCTGCAAGTTATATTTTGAATTTGCCATTGTTTAAACTGGATTATACGAAGCTTCTGAGCATTATAAACTACTAGTTAAACCTCAGTAAAACCTTGTCCTCGCAATTCATGCAGGAACATTACAATACATATAGACAGTTCATAGGTTAGAATGTTTCAGAGTTCATAATTGAGCGATGAGGCTGCAATACGGGGATAGTCTTCGGTTCAGATAGCAGGAGTGAACATTGCCAGAACACATTCAAGTTTGTTGTTCCCCTTAATAGTCCAGCGGAAAAGTAAAAAATCATGCACTTTGTGAAGAAAGCACCAAATTCACAGGAAGTGTAGATTTTAACATGATAATGAATCTGAAATTGATGCTGACGGCTTCTATATCTATATATATATATATATATGAATCTGGCATGTGGGCGGAAAGAAGGATTATCCAAGCAAAGCAAAACATGATAGAGAAAATTGGCATGGCACAAAGATGCCTTTCTGTATGTTTTAAAGAGCATGCAACTAGGCTCTCTTTTAGTGCAGTGGGCCAACATTTTTCTGAGTGTGAACATGCTCAATTCTTAGCTACTTTGAAAGACCAGTTCACATTACTCAACAATCTTCCTTTGCCTTCTGACAACTCTTTTCCTATTGAAAACCTTGTTTTCAACAGCTACAGAATACTTCACATTACAAAATCTAACAACTACAACATTGTACGATCATCCAGATTAAATTTTTTTAATTATTACGTATCATCAACAAATATTCTAAACCTTTTGTGAACAACGTAATTGAACATTCCTGGAAAACAACACCAACTACCGACGAAACTGAACGGAAGAAGACCATTGCCACCATCCCTTACATCAAAGGTACATCCGAAAAAATTGCAAGAATCCTAAGACCTTTCAACATCAGTCATGGCTCACAAACCAACGGTAACGCTAAGAAATACCTTAACGAAAGTGAAAGATCCAACCAATACAAAGACCCGGATAGGAACAGTTTATAAAGTGACCTGCACTGAATGCCCCGCAACTTATTTCGGTGAAACTGGACGTACTCTAGATTGTCGCATTAAAGAACATAAACGATCAACAGAGAAACAAGACGTGGCGAATAGAATTGCGGTTCATCATATGGAAACAAATCATAGAATTGATTGGGAGGGAGCCACTTGTATGGAGTTTAATGGTTTGGAGGATGAGAGAATGTTCTTAGAAAGTTGGTTTACAAAATGCGATGAAAACAGCATTAACATTTGCCACGATATGCCAGGAGCATACGCTGGACTAATCACACATGAACGCAGGCTCTCATGCCTTGAACGCAGGCGCGGGCAAACAACATCACAAACACGCGCACATAATTTTTGGCACAAGATAAAATTATTATAACTGTAAATTTTTTTGTAACTGTAATACGTCTTTGATAATGGCTGCTGTGTAGGTAGCCGAAACGTCAGAAATAATTTTAAAAATTTAATCTGGATGATCGTACAATAAACTAAATTAATGGAAAAACCCGGATTCAAGCCCTTCAGTGAACTACAACATTCTTGCTTTTCTTGAAGCACTGCTTATCAAACACAACACAAGAATTCCTGAACGAGGTCTGATACTTCTCTGTACATACTGAGCAAGTAAAATTAATAAAAAGTTTATTATATGGCATTTAAATTTATTTAGCTTTGCCAACTAAGGCAGACTCACCACAACAGCATATGCCAATTACTGTGGGCCCTTTCACCTAACCCACCCTGTCAACTTTGCCTGTGGGAGGGAACCGGAGTACCCAGGGAAAACCCAGGACTTTCGGCTTTTACTCTTTTCACACATGAGGACTGGGCTTGAGCCACATTGAGAAGGTACACACTGAGGCTTGAACCTGCAGCCTCAGAGGTGAAAGGCAAGTACGCTAACCACTTGGCCACCGAAGCCCCTAAATTATAGGCATTTATAGGCATTTATACTTGAAACAACATATATAACTTAACATACAGTTAAGAAGTTGCATTATGCCCTAATGTGCTTTATTTTAGTGTTTGGCTCTGTCTAGTGCCATATAATTTTACCCATCAAGGGGAGAGTGTTTGGTGCTCAATGGGTTAATTTAACACTTATTAACGAGGACTGAGGGAAACAGCATGTTTTGTGTGCCAGATACTGCCAACAGTTGAGGGTCCACAAAACATATACTGTTTCCCTCGGTCCCAGTTAATAAGTGTTTATTAATAAGTGGTTATGTGATATGCTCTCATCCAATGAGATGGAAGAAAACATGAATTTTGACACAAAGAAAGTTGTGCTTTGGTTTGTTAGCATTTATTTACATTTGACTTTAATATTATACTGGCTGTTATTATATAACTGCATATATAAATGATTTAAATATTCTTGGATGTCCATATCTAAATATGTTCAAATAATTAAGAAATGTTCAATATGAAGTAAATAGTTTAATAAATCCAAATATATGTATAATTTATTAAAAGTATGTGTTGGCAATGTGGTCTCTCACTGCTACCCCTGTCTCAACACCGACACTCCAGTGTCTTCATCAGGGGTGATCTAAAATTGCAATCATGGCTTCTTAAGTATTCCTCTGGCAAATAGGCACTGTCATCCCTATCCAAAGCATTACTCATATTTATATGCCACGCTTCTATGCATAGTTTTTGACCATAGCAATTGTTTGTGGTAATTACTTTAGAGTTTTCCCACACCATCTCATGTTTCGTGTAACATACATGTTCTGAGAAGGAATCTTTCCACCAGACCTAGACGATGATGCTAAGCGTGTTGTTGTTATGGATGTGATTATTGCGAGAAGGCTCTTTCACTGCTGAATGACAGAACTATGTATTCTATTCTCAAGTCTGATCCTACTGGAAATACTCAAAGAGTTTTAAACGCCAAGTTACTTGTCTTGAGGAAATTCAATATTATCAGCAAGGTACATATGAAAAGTTACACTACAGTGATGGACTACCTCTGTGTTTCTATGGTTTACCGATAATCCATAAACCAGAAATTCCGTTGGGACCTATTGTGTCCTTTGTGAATTCTCCTACATATGAGGTTTCAAGTTTTTTGGCGAAAATGTTGTCCCCTGTGGTGGGAAATACCAAAAACACTGTAAAAAATTCCTGTTATTTTGCAGAATTTGTAAGGGGTAAAACTCTTAAAGCAGATCAAGTGTTGGTATCATTTGATGTTGTTTCCTTGTTTACAAACATCCCAGTTGATCTTGCCATCAAGTTGCGACAAAAAGACTAAGGCAGGATGCCTCTTTGTTACAAAGAACATCCTTGCCTGTAGAAGATATAATTGATCATCTGTCTTTTTGTCTGAACACCACATACTTTGAGTTTGAGGGTTGTTATTATCAAAAGGTTTTTGGAACAGTGATGGGGTCACCAGTATCAGCAGTAATTGCTAATTTAGTAATGGAAGGTGACAAACAAAGAGCTTTAGCCTCTGTTCCGGTATCTCTATGATTCTGAAAATGTTTCATAGGTGATGTCATCTCTGCGGTGTCTAGAAATGAAATTGATATTCTGCTGCAACATTTAAATTCTGTTGAGCCGTCCATCCAATTCACAGTAGAACGTGAGATAAACGGACATTTAGCTTTTGTAGATTTGGATGTGCACAGAACTGTTGAAAGGAAGTTAGAGACTGATGTTTATTGCACACACACAGACAAATATTTGTCATACAACTCTCATCACCCGGTAAGCCATAAAAGATCCGTAGCAAAAACTTTGCTTCAAAGAGCTGAATCCTTGCCATCAAACAGTGATTCTCAAGCTAATAATGCGAATATGTTCTAAATGTTTTAGGGGAAAATGATTACCCAAAATGTTTTCTTAATGATTGCCTGAGATCACCTGTTTGTAGGAACCAAAATAAGTCCGAGGGTAATACCTCTGTTAAGGGTTATCCAATAGTTCCATACATTCAAGGTGTCACAGAACCAATCAAGAGAATCTTAAGTAATTGTAATATTAAGGTTGCCTTAAAACCCTATTTGACTTTAGGCCATATTTTCACAAAGCCAAAAGATCCTGTTAAAACAAATCAGAAAACTCATGTTGTATATTCTATACCATTCGGTGACTGCGAGAATGAGTATTTGGGCCAATCTAATCCCCAGTTTGGTACAGCTAAAAGAACATCAAAAGGCTGGTTCAACTTTAGAGAAGGGAAAATTTAGCAGAACATAAGTTTAACAGCTTTAGCAAATTTAACAGCTTTAGCAGAACATGGATGTTACACCAAACACAAGATTGTGTGAGTAATTACCACAAACAATCGCTATGGTAAAAGGACTATGCCCAGAAGCGTGGCATATAAAGATGAGTAATCATGCTTTGAATAGGGAGACGGTGCCTATTTGCCAGAGGAATACTTGCATCTCATTGGCAGGTGATGTCATCCATTTCGTATTTAAGAAGCCATGATTGCAATTTTAGATCACCCCTGATGAAGATACCAGACTGGAAATGTTGAAACGTTGGGTCTTGATTACAATTCGACTGGGCTTTGTAAACATTTATTTACACTGGCAAGACTTGTTTGACTTCGTCCCGGTAAGCGGGCTGGCTGACTTCATCCCGCCTACCTATGGTCTCGGCAAATTCAAACAAGATCTTGGCAAGCGGGCCAGCTCACTTTCTCATATGAACACAATGCAAAATTTTATAGGAAAATAGATAGGCGGCAAGATCATCGGTAAGCGAGACGATATGAACAGGCCCTTAGTATGTTATCAAGGTTGCTGAAGAGAGTGCATACGCTAATTTTTGGCTTTTTACTAATTTTTTCTGACCAATTTTCTGTTTTGATTCTACTATATGTGACAGAAATACAGTTATTGTAACTAAAGTGCCCTTGTCTTAAGGGCGTTATGAACTATGAAGCAATGACATACTTCATTAAAAAACACAAACTCTCATCATAGATTAGGAAATGAATAGATGGCTCACTCCTTTGATGTTTTTGACGCTGCCGGCACCCACGCATGTTCTTGCCAGAGTAATGGCGGCCTAGCAAGAACTATAATAAAATGTATTGTGAAATTGACATCCGTGCTACTAAATCCTGTATTTTTCCGCTTTCGGGGCTTAATGGGAAAATAAATCAGAATTATAAAAATACAGGATTTAGTAGCACCAATGTCAATTCCACAATGCATTTTACTACAGTTACTTGCTAGGCCGCCATTACTCTGGCAAGAACATGTGTGGGTGCCGGCAGCGTCAAAAACATCAAAGGAGTGAGGCATCTCTTCATTCCCTAATCTATGCTCTCATAATGTACGAAATGCCATTTCAGACCCCCAGACTTTTACAAAGGTGTCATCCACATCCCCAATCTCACTCTTAACTTCTCTGCAAAGTTGAGAGGTCTGCAAAAATCTAATGATATGATAGGAGCTCATTTAAAATAAAATTCATTAATCATTTTAACCCACTGCCAAATTTCAAGGTTTTTTATAACGGTGATCTTGAGATATAGGTATTTTTGGAAAAGAAGTTGACAGTAACTAAAATTCACCATTTTCCTTACAACTTGGGGAGTGCCAATGTTGCAACAGTCTGCAACTTAATGAGTTAATAGAAATCTACTATCTTTATATAAAATTTGTACATACTGGAAACTTCATTAATAGAAATCATTAACTGATGCACTGCAGGTGCCAGTCACAAAATTTCTCAAATATTTTAGCAGTATTGTGAAGGTGACATATTGACCCTAGCCTCAGCCTGGTTAAATTTTTTTATGAGAAAATAGAAAAGGTTCTGCAATGCTAACTGGTAAGAATATACAAAAAGTTAGTAATGAGTGTATCTCATTTAGCACAACATGATCTAAATCAGTATTAATAAGTGGCTTATGGTCACAAGAGAACTTTTCCTAGCTGTTCACCCTTTTTCTCTACGATGTTGATGATTTCTTGCAGCGCACATTTGATTGAGATAGAGTTATAATAGTTTAAATCCTTATCGATTTTCCATTGGTTATCCTTGTGGATCTTGCACCAAACATGCGTAAAATTGGACGTTGCTGTTTTCATGTCCATCATGATTAATAAAAATTTGTACTCTTACCCAAGGAAAAACTCGAGATTTAAACCCATGAAACTGGAATTTCTTGTCATTTGTGCCACATCACCAGAGATTATAACACGGACACTCTTTTTACTCCATTCCACCTGGTCGTTGTAATTTGATGAATTCATGAACATGAGATTTCAGACAGCAGGTATTTTCCGGGGGTGACGGGTGACTGGTAGTGCGTGCATAGCAGGTGGCGGCAGTTCTCATAATTCACATGTTGAACACATAGAATAATTTACGCAACCTCATTCCCAGGGCTTTCATATGGAGAGAGACGAGAAAGAGAGACGAGAAAGCCCTGGTCTGGGCCGGTCAATTTTGCATTCTGATTGGCTAAAAATAGCTGAACTTGACAGTTGACAATAACAATTTCAACATATATATTTTTTATGATTCTTGTGTGTACGAGTGTATTTTGCAAAATAATCTTTCAAAGAAGTTTTCGGTTTTCCCGACTGCATGATTTAGCTACTTTCGGCTCGGCCAGTTGCAAAACTCAAAAGCTATGTTGATGTGAGCTGTGATGTTTCCTGGAAAAACAAGAAACATCTACTTTATAGTCGGTAGACTACTGCGTAGTTTTCAGTATTTATAATGTAGTGCAGATGTCGGATGAAATACTACGCGTATTGCATTGTAGTAATATTTTAATTTACAATATTCTATACTGATCGACACAAATAAAAGCAAGACAAACAATTAAATGAAACTATTAAATTAATTCAGGCCCGGTTTACTTAATAGCTCTATGCCTAGGCCGATGTAGTCTCTACAAGATTTGTTATGCCACTGAGTTTTACAGTTTCAGAATACCCCGAATACTTGAAAATTGCGACTATACGATAAAATAAAACAAAGATTGTGAAGGGATAAAATTTGTATACAAGCATTGGTGTCCGGCAATCGAAGCGAACTGTATATTCCTGTACATGCAGCGTAAACAGGTAATTAATACCCGAGGTTTTATATTTGTGTCAATATAATTAATTGTCAATATCTGGAACACTGTATCTCAAGAAGTATATACCACTTGACAGTTTCTCTAGACCTAGTTCTTTTAAATGTTATCTCAAGCACAAATATTCAATCTTGGTTAACTCTATTTATGACGCAGACGTGTTTTGCACATGGTCTTTGACTTGGGACTGTCCTTGCCACAGGTCCTAACTGTTTATTAACATTATGTAATAATAAACGTTTAACATAATAATACCATTATATAATATATGATATAAACATAACACAGCATAATATAGTTTGTAAACCTTGAGTGGGTACATTTTACGATTTGTACCAGTTGTTTCCCGCAGTTTGTTCATTAAATAGGAATACAATGCATTGTGGGAAGCAACTGGGGATTTACTAACCCTCGATTTTTATGAGGCGCATGCACCTCCAAGGTTTACTAGAACAGTATAGATTTCAATTAGAACATTAAACCGGATTTCAGAATATTAGTGAATGATATTTGGGCACCACTGATATTTAGTTCATGCAATATCCTCTTCTCTGCTTGACAAGATACGACTTGGCAGACATTTAATAATCATTGTTAGTTCATGATAAAATGAGTCTCCAACACAAAATTTGTCTAAAAGAAACAATACTATTCTCAAGCTAAATAACATTAACTTTGCGTTTATTACCGAAACGTGGCTAAACCATAATATTGACGATGGGGCAGTCCAAATTGATGGCTACGTATTAGTGCGGCGTGATAGAGTTAATAAGATCGGGGGAGGAGTGTGTGCATTTATAAATTCACATACTCCCTTTAAGATATTAACTGAATTACAAGACGACAGCTTCGAAACCCTCTGGCTTTACGTAAGACCCTATAAACTTCCTCATGGTTACTCATGCCTCATTGTTTGCATAGTTTATCACCCACCACAAAATGATAATAAAGCCTTAGTCGATCACTTAACGATAAACCTCGACCTTGCCCTTGCAAAATATCCAAACGCAGGGATCTTCCTTCTTGGTGACTTCAATAGATGTCCGGTGTCCGAATTACTTAGGCACTTCACGTTAAAACAAATTGTTAGAGAAGCAACTAGAAATAATGTTATTTTAGACCTAATTCTCACAAATATGCCGACCTTTTGTGATCCTCCACTGGTTACTTCACCCGTATGACAAAGTGATCATAATTCGCTGATTTGTATTTTCAAGAAATCCCAAGCTAAAAATATGACCACCAAAGTGAAGAGAAGGAAACGGAATCCAACCGACAAATCTGCTTTTGGGAAGTGGCTAGCTGACATCAATTGGACAACACTGTACTGAGAAGTATCATGTGAACAGAAATTAGCCATTTTTCAAAATGTTTTAAAAACAGGATTAGATCTTTTCTTTCCCTTAGAAACAGTGAGGTTGCATGATAAAGACAAACCCTGGGTAACACCTGAGTTTAAGAAGATTATTCTAAATAGGCAAAAAGCTTACCATGACAGGAAAATCGAACAGTACCACTACCTTCGCAACCTTTCACATAGACAATGTGCAAAACTTAGATCTGCCTACCTTCGAAAGATGATGGACCAGCTGAAATCGAACCCTAACCCTAAAAAGTGGTGGGAGTGCATTAAACAACTTGCAGGATACCCAAAGAAAAAAGTTTCCTCCCCAGTTTGGGTCGACGAGATCATCAACGGGGAAGTCCTAGCTAATAAAATCAACGATGCCTTTACCACAACTACTCAAGAAATGTCCCCCTTGAAACAACCCCCCACTGAGACCCACATCGAAAGTAGTCAATATCTTACCCTCCTGAGTATTTTATCAGTGAAGAAAACATATACAAAAAATTAATTACTATATCCTCTTCAAAATCATCTGGCCCCGACGAAACACCACATTGGGTGCTCAAGGAGTACGCCCACGTCTTGGCTTTACCTATATCCTCAATTTTTAACGCTTCGCTACAACAAGCGCACGTTCCTACATCGTGGAAAGAAGCTGACGTTATCCCAATCCCAAAAGTAACAGTACCTGTTGATATAAGTACCGATTTATGCCCTATGTTGCTAACTCCTACACTTTCAAAAATTTGTGAAAGTTTCGTTGCCGATTAATCGGTTGATTGGTTCGATCAAAGAAAAAATAGATGAAAGACAGTTTGGTTCACTTAAAAACACCTCAACAACCCACAACTTAGTAAGCCTTGTACATCATCTACTAAGCGAGACAGATGCGGCAAAGAGTGCCATAAGAGTATTCCTTCTTGACTTCTCGAAGGCATTCAACCGTATCGACCATTCTATTCTTTTGCAGAAACTGTCTGATATGAACGTACCATCAACTATAATAGACTGGATTCAAAGCTTTCTCACGGGATGTAAACAACAAGTAAAACTGAACAACTGTTTGTCGGATTGACGCAATGTAAATGGAGGAGTAGCTCAAGGGACAGTTTTGGGTCCTGTTCTCTTTCTTATCATGGTAAACGACCTACTTACTGAATGGCCTGATAGATGGAAATATGTCGACGACTGTACGGTCACCGAAAATATCCCACCTCACTGTAACAGTAATCTCCAAGACTTAGTGGACTATATTTATAACTGGACTATCGCAAACAATATGAAGCTCAACATAGATAAATGTAAAGAAATCGTCATTGACTTTTCGAAAGAAAAACGTTATGCCTCTATTGATCAACGACATACCAGTGAAACGTGTAGAATCAACTTGCATCCTCGGAATTACCTTTCAAAATAATATGAATCGGAATGACCACATACACCAAATTGTTAGGAAAGCTGGAAAAAGACTGTACATGCTTCGGATTTCGAAAAGATCAAACGCCAATTTGAAGATATTGCTCACAGTTCTCACTTCCATCATAAGACCTGTTTTAGAATATGCCCGCCAAGTTTGGCATTTTAATATTCAACAATACTTAAGTGATCAGATTGAGAAAATCCAAAAACATGCACTAAGAATCATATTGCCTTCATTAAGCTATAGACAGGCACGTGAACTGACCGACCTCCCATTACTCAAAACAAGACATTGAACTATGTGACCAATTCTTTGTGAAGGATGAAAGTAACAGTAAAATTTATGAACATCTGATCTGTAAAACTTCGTTAGATTATGACACAAGGTCAAAATGTAAAAATAAAAACTTTTCATGTAAAACGGACAGATTTAAAAACTCGTTTTTACCACAAACTATCTCTAAAGAAAATAGTAAATAGATCTATTGTATTTTAAAATTTTTACTATAAACATCAAGAAGTTAATTCTTATTGTAAATATAATGTAGTTTTATATTGTAAAGACCGATGCAATTTAACCTACGGTTACAATGTCGGTTTATCTTAATAAAATATCTAAATATCTACTTTTTTAACACTTGTTCTACTGTCTTTTGGTTATGACTAGATAAACTATCAAAACCCTTTGTACCTTCAGCTGGAATATAAGTCTTGTCAACAGAAAGACAGTGTACTATTCCTGTGTGTTGTTCTATAGCTTTCAACTCTGTCACCTCTAGGCCAAATTATTTTATGAACCATAGTGCCTCAGTTTTGCTTGAGACATGAAAGCAACATCTTTGCCCTGATTTTTAAAATTGTGCTTTTGTTCAAGATGGTCAATATAATATAACAGTTCTTTGTTTACTTCGTTTAGATTTTTAATTTCCTCATTCTTCTCTTCCATAGCAGAAACCATCTTTAAATAAAGCTTCTCTTTCTCCTCATGAAGACCCTGTTCATGTTCATCACAAATGTTCTCATTTTGTCTCGCACCCTCAATGGAATCTTCTTACACAAGAATCAAGTTCCTCTTGTTTCCCCCCTTTATCTTGTTGTAAGCAGATTTTACCATTCTGGCAAACTTGCACAGAGAAGCATTGACTTCACTAATAGTTTTGTCTTTAGTTATTCCAAAGGCACTACCAGGAATTGAAAGCTCAAATAGGTCAAAATAATCTAAATGACCTTGACTTGGTCAGGTATTCTCATTCTCGCCAGCTCTATCTTCAGCTATTTCATTCTGTTTCACCTGCCATAACTTCAAATGTGGGTATGGAATACCCACAGCAATGCTAATTAGAGTTCTGCCATGCATAATTTCCATTTAAATATGGAAGATATAGAGGAATATAGAGATATAGATTGTAAGACTTGCTATGGAATTTGTATCAGTTTCAAAATATAAAAAATACTTCCTTAACACTATATTTTCCAGATAGTAAAATGCTCTATCAAGTGCATCCCTAATTAATGTATAATAATTTCATTCTCATGGTAGTGGCAGGGAAATATTAACACACAACTCTAAAATTGCAATGACTTACAATATGAAGTAACTAAAACACATAAATTAAACCAGTTCTTGCTGTATGGTCTATTTTGCACAATGGCAGTTTTTCCCATGAACATGTCTTCCTTTGCCAATTTGTAATTTTCTGTGGTGAGTAATTGGCTACAAAATGAAAGTTGAGATTATCTACAGTCCAAGTTAATTTGTAGATAATACTGTTATCCAAAAACCTCATTAGCCTGACTCGCTGGGGCACATGTGCCCAGGCAATCTCCAATAGTGGATTTCCAATCGCCATCAATAGCAACAAAATAGAATATTAATGAGCTGGGCATGCAAAATGGAATATTAATGAGCTATGCTAACCATCCATTTTCTTACAAACTTAAGATAACTGTATCCTCCAATCAGTGACAAAAAACTTTGGACAAAATAGCAAGAGCATACATTTACAACATAATCGACCCCCCCCCCACCCCCTATTCAATGTTGTGTGTGGAAATACCTGTGCGGAATGTTCCTTGCCAGCCACCCAACATTGTTAAGGGTGGGGGAGGGATAGTGGTTTTATGCTGAACAGTATTTGGAAGAGATATGTATATATTATAACACTGTCCAAAAACCTTTTGTCACTGATTGTAGGCAACTGGCAGAATATTGTATCATAAATATCAAGTATTTATTACATTTAGTGTGGTTATGTTACCAGGAAGTTTCATTGTAGTGGTAGTATGTTGCACTGGTAAAAATCTTTATTTACAGTTTAAAAAACGTAAAATATAAATCAAGCTTTCGGACTAAGCGTCCATCGTCAGGATTAAAATGGCAAAAATGATTAGTCGCTTAAATACTATTTACATGTCAATGACCTAACTAAAATATTAGGTTTTTTGAATAATTAGACCAAAAGACAAAAGAGTCATAATAGAGTCATATAAGCGTAATATAGAGTCAACAAAAGAGCCATAATAAGACACTGGATAAAAGAGTCATAATAGCGTATTATAGCGTCAACAAAGCATTATTTAGTCTTTATCAATTAGCGTTCTAAAAACTTCCGGCAATGTTCTGCCATTGTCTCTATTGGCAATGGCACTCTTCTCATTTTCCATAATCCAGGCTTCCTTCCATTTTCTATGCGACCACAGACTTTCCTTACATACTACCTTGGTATCATCCCACACAATGCGATGATCATTGTCAACTACATGTTCTGCCAAAGCTGAGTTTTCCACCTTCCCATTCTTTACACTTGCATGATGTTCTTTTATTCTTGTTCCTAATGCATGACCCGTTTCACCAATATATTTAACATCACAATCCTGGCAAGGGATGGAGTAAACGACGCCTGTTTGATCTAAGTGAGGTAACTTATCTTTGGGCTTCATTAAATAATTTCTAAGCATTGAAACCGGTCTTATTGCAACATTAATATTATGTCTCTCTAATACTCAATTCAAAATAAATATTTCTAGTCGTCGTATCCAAACGAAACTTTCTACACGAAAGCGCTTGAATATAAAGAGTATCCTACTCGTATAGTCGATGTGAAGCAATGAAAAGTTTAGAAGATATTCTACTTTTTCTTTATATGGAATGCAGAATGTTTGGCCAAGTGGTGAGTAAATATATGATTGTTTCGGTTTGTGTAATGTTTTGATGGCATTCGACTTCCCGTTCGAAAGGTTATTTTGTGAGGATTCCAAATGGTGGTGTTAGTTTCAAAGGGGGGTAAATACTCGCAGAAATATTTACATTCAAACATTGACTCGTATTATGTAATACAATACCGTCTGTCGATAAAGAGTTAAGTGGCTGTCTTACTAAGAACCATGCAGAGCGTTTCAGGTTGAAAATTAGATTTCCTTTATATTTTTACCATGAACTACCTTTGTCCTAAAAGGTATTAAACTAATATTAGAATTTCTAAATTTTTCTTTTTTTGAGTTATAACGAATTTTTGTCTGGACATCAGCGACACTGAAATTTGACCCCAAAAACGGCGGTCAAATGTGTGTTAAATTGTGCATCATAACATCTTATTTTAAGCCTACTAGTCTCCATCCAAGGAAGTCGGTATTTTCGTTCGCCGAACAACTAATGATTAGGTACAAAATTCAAACTAAAAATTCTCAAAAGTGGAACCTACCTGGTCTCTAAAACACTTTTAGGGTTAAAATAGAATACTTAAAGTTATGTTATTCGCAATAAAACTTGTCGGCAAAAGGAATATGAAGGAGTGCAAAATTCATAAATTATGGCTATAAATAGCTCTATTGTTTACCTTTGTGATAACCGGAAACACGTTCAAGGTTGCTCGCAGAGTTTTTATAGCGATTAATAGATTGCACAATCATTGTATTTAACTCAGAAAAGTTTAATTCGATCGATGAAATGCGACGGATCTTTTAGGTCTAAAACGGTCAGAAGAAATAAATTCGTCTAGGATGTTGTATCCCTCATGACCGACAGGTACAATGCCAATGTCGAAAATGTGTGTTGCCGTAATGTCACATCGAATTAATAATCCATGAACTTGTTATTATATTCTGTTAAAAGTTTTCCACATTGCCCATTTGGCAGAATTTTTGTCCTTTCATGTAAACCATTCAATTCATCGTATAAAACGATCTTAGTTGCATTGACATTGACTAGCTGCGACGTGTACTGAGATCTGTCCTTTATCTTTTATCTATACAGCAATAATAATAATTTTACAGTAGTTTGCAGCTAATCGCCATTCTGTGAATAACTTTCAACTTCAATTGGTATTTTTCGGCAAAATCGATTTGTCTCATAATAGTAGTATAAATTATAGCAATAAAAAATACATAACATCATCATTTGCATGCGGCGTTTTTTGTACTTGATTTGAGTTAACGATACTGTTCCAGGAATCCAGGCTCCACACACTCGCGGACCACAAACAATGACATCTCTCGACATGTCCAAGTTAGCGGTCTGGGAGATTTGTCCGCACCTGCACAATTTAGTTATTTATTTGGAAACATGTGCATTGCCTATCATGGATGATATTTTATCTATGAGAGTCTGTTTTTTATTTGATTTGAACTGAAGTTCAAAATGCGCACAAATTTCTTTCAGCATCGTTATTTTAAAAACAGATAAGCTCTTCTGTTTGTACATGTCACATAAATGATAAATCATACGCGTTGTGGTATACAGCCAATGGCATACGTCGATCAGCAAGCATTTTCCACAAGTTGTCAGCAAGCATTTCTCTTTGTGCGTTCGCCTCAAAATGTAGAACACGAAACTTACGCATTCTCCTTCATGAAGAACATGTAAACTTACGATAGTTATCTCCTGTTTCATCTGCGTCATTAAAGTACTAATTACAACACTTGAAGAAGTAAAGGAACACTGTCATTGTCCATTGATATTATTTAAGAAGAAAGTTTAAAAAACACTCCAATAATTATTTTTAACAATGGCGCATTGAAGAACAAAAACAGCTTCTATACATTGCGTCTGCTAGTATTTTCTGCTATTATTGTCGTGGTTTTTTATTATTATTTTATAAATTAGAGAAACTTAAAATTGGCTACAGACGCAATCCCCTTGGCTTACAGACTACAGTAACACAATTTACTATTAAACCTCGAAATTTTTTCGACAACTCCCGAACGTTTGATAAAGATCAAATTTGCGAGATTAAATTGTTTGTTGAAGGATTAACACACGAAAAATAACTATCCAGGTAGCAAGTTAACTATAAAGTTTAGTATATTGTTGCTTTCATAATATAGCGTGTATATATTTACGGCACACTCGTCAGTACATATTAAACAACGATAATATACTATATTGTACCATAGGTCTCCCGAAAAGGTCTTTTATTTAAAAAAATCTATACAATTTGCTTTAAAATGCAATGCTTTGACAAGCAATGCTTCAATGTACAGTAAAACCTCTATATTTTGTATTACATGAAGTACGTGTAACATCACAATAGCATTGTGTCATTATGTAATATATATCCCCAAGGTTGGCAAGTAAATACATATTTAAAACTGTATACACAAACTTAATGACGAAAAAACTCGTACATAAACATCGAAATTCATTAAAAAAACTAACTCACTATGGTAAGAAATAACTGTAATACTTCTATATTGTGTTTTTTTCTTCTCTCATCACTTTTAAACGAGTTAATTTTGCGAAAATGCCGAGGAAAATGGCTCAATTTGGGCAAAACTATGCGGGATGACTGCTCCCGGCGTTACGTCACAAAATAAAGCTCTCTGATTTGCTGAAAATGTTTAAAATTTCAAAAAACTCTCCGATTGGCTGGCTGAAATTTCCCAGCGAATCAGAGAGCTTTATTTTGTGACGTAACGCCGGGAGCCATCATCCCGCATAATTTTGATAGTTTTGATCAAATTGAGTTACGAATTTGATGAATTTTCCTCGGAATTTTCGCAAAATTAACTCGTTTAAAAGTGAAAAAACACAATATAAAAGTATTACAGTTATTTCTTACCATAGTGAGTTAGTTTTTTAAGTGAATTTCGATGTTTATGTACGAGTTTTTCGTCATTAAATTTGTGTATACAGTTTTAAATTTGTATTTACTTGCCAACCTTGGGGATATATATTACATAATGACACAACGCTATTGTGATGTTGCACGTACTTCATGTAATACAAAATATAGAGGTTTTACTGTACATTGAAGCATTGCATTTTAAAGCAAATTGTATGGATTTTTTTTAATAAAAGACCTTTTCGGGAAACCTATGATGGCAACAGGCATCCCGCATCGAGACACGGCAAATTCAAAGAAAATTTTCGTATTTTTTCGTCTTATAAACTCGTGTTGTTGCAAAAAAACGTTGTACATATTTAGTGAACTATCCTACAAGTAGAGGCTGCTATTTTTTAGCGTACTTTGTTCACAAGACGTTTTTTTCGACTTGTTTAAGCTGTGGCGAGTCATGATATTATTTACTTGCCAACCTTAGGATATTATACTACCGCATCATACGTCACGGCGTGCGGATTGTTGGGCTACCTATGATTGTACATTATGTTGGCGTGCAAATCCATTTTAAGGCGGTGTTTGTATTCAAATATAAGAACTTATAAACACTATTTTATATTTATAATAATTGGCAATTGCTGATATAAATTTATAAAAGCTCCGTGAGTAACGTTCAACGTGTTTTCGGTTATCACAAAGGTAAACAATAGAGCTATTTATAGCCATAATTTATGAATTTTACACTCCTTCATATTCCTTTTGCCGACAAGTTTTATTGCGAATAACATAACTTTAAATATTCTACTTTAACCCTAAAAGTGTTTTAGTCACCAGGTAGGTTGCACTTTTGAGAATTTTTAGTTTGAATTTTGTACCTAATCATTAGTTGTTCGGCGAACGCAAATACCGACTTCCTTGGATGGAGACTAGTAGGCTTAAAATAAGATGTACATTCAAATTCATTCAACATTCTAAAAGAAGAATATGTCTCAATACGCTGAAAAAGTTTTTAATTTGACGCGAAACTTTCCGAGTTATGATGCACAATATAACACACATTTGACCGCCGTTTTCGGGGTCAAATTTCAGTGTCGCTGACGTCCAGACAAAAATTCGTCATAACTCAAAAATAAAGAAAAATTTAGAATTTCTAATATTAGTTTAATACCTTTTAGGATAAAGGTAGTTCATGGTAAAAATTTAAAGGAAATCTAATTTTCAACCTGAAACGCTCTGCATGGTTCTTAGTGAGACAGCCCACTTAAGGTGTTAACAAATATGTATTCTGGTCATCACTAACTAATTAGCTTATGACACGTCAACGAATCCCACACGAATCCCAGGCACATTTCATGTAGAAAAGGCGATTAAGTCCAACAATTCTTGCTTTTTTTTCTCTCTTAGCTTATTGTACTTATGTCAAAGGAATTGATTATGTGGATAACTTCAAGCAAAATCAATTTGATTCAATAAAATTCCGATTTTCGTTGACGATTCCCACTATTTATAGTATAATGAAATATGACATCATAATTAGTAAATGGAAAAGTGGGAATCGTCGACTTTTAACCCATTTTCTCTGTATTTTATAATGAAACGCGTGCATATTTGAAGCCAAAATATTAATTTATTTCTTATGCATGCAACTGTGCATTTAAATTTCCAACAACGATCATATACATGTGAGAAAATATGGAAATTATTATGCGAGCAAGTGTGGGATTCGTTGATACGGAAATATGATATACAATCCGTTGTCATCGTAACTTTCTCAGTATTTTATTCTAAAGCTGTGAGCCTGCAATACAGCATGCATTCGCGTAGGCATGCTTGTGATAATATTATTTATATATGTAATCTACATAAATATCATATAAAGTTTTTATAACTGTAGTGTTAAATTGTCTCCATATACACACCCTCTAGGGGCTAAAGCGTCACTAAGAGGCTGTGTCTTATAAACAGAAGAAACCCGTCTGAATAGAAGGCAATATTTCGCCAGACGAATTCGGGCTTTGTGGAAAGAATCTTCTTGCATTGTTGTGCAAACGCCTTTCTTTTTGTGCGATCACGGCTTGTTAAAACCCCCTTTATACGCGCAGGTAAATAATCAAATCCAGCTGCTTTCGCCTCACGATAAAATGTCCTATAGGAACTATGACATGACAGCAGCCTGCAGCGTGCAACCAAGCACTTAACAGTAAAATTTGGGTTTTCATCACGAAGAATTTTTATTATTCTTATTAATTTTCTCTAATCTCTATCTGACAGCGTCTTTGCTCTACCAATTTTCTTGATGTTTTCAAATCTTGCTTGCACTGAACTTTTCCTCTCAGATAAGAGACTCTGATGATTTAGATATTTTTTATAATACTACAGCTTTGAGATTAATCTGGATGTTGACGATGATGTTATATTCTCCACAAAAGTTATGTGTAATAAGCACTTAAAGATAATTGCATTGGCTTCCGAACGTGTTTACTAGCCCTAAATTCCAGATTGCTCTACTAGTTTCGCTTGCAGTTCAAAACTACGAAGTTCCCAAAGTTTGAGTAGTTCTGGAAACATGCATAAATGCATTATGATTAAACTAGAATAATGACATACAATGTATGCGTAAATTAACCATGTATACGCTCACCAAATCACGGCATCTATAATATTTGTAAACACCATCGGTAATACTATAAAATACAAGTAACTCTAGCTTCAATAACTGAAATTCTAATTTGGCTTAGAATAACGTTTCTGACAATCAGTGACAAAACACTTTGGAGAAAATAGCAAAAGAGCGTACATTTACAACATAATCGACCCCCCACACCCCCCATTCAATGTTGTGTGTGGAAATACCTGCACGAAATGTTCCTTGCCAGCCACCCAACATTGTTTAGGGTGGGGGAGGGAGGGATAGTGGTTTTATGCTGAACAGTATTTGGAAATGCAGAGATATGTATATATTATATCACTGTCCAAAAACCTTTTGTCACTGATTGTCTATCTTAAAGCTAAATTAAACTAAATTTATGGGGTTTTTTACTGTTCTTGGCATTTAAGTGACTGTGACTGTTTACAATGGACAAAGCCTTTTTTTATGAAATTTTTGTTGTGAAAGTTTGTCTTAAAAATAACAAGAGAAGTCAAAATCCTTAGTTCATAACATTTAACAATAGGAAAAACTTTATAACATAAGTTGAGTTTTTGATAAAACGTCTTCGCAGAAAATGCAGCAACTAATAATAGTGTGGCTGATGTCACACAACTTACGTTACAAAACTGACCATGTTAAATGTTGAATTGAAATTATCATTATAGCCATGGAAATCCCCAGGTCATTCATCAATGTACTATTTTGTACATAATTAGCATTCATGTCAATACTTTCATGTATCACTATTGGTGGTGTTAAAATCTGGAAAGTCATAGTGTTCCCGCGAGTTTATCAACACTGATGGATTTAATGCTTTCAAGTACATGGTCCCGAGAATAGAGAATGTTGTTGTATATGCATGTAAAACTGAATCGATAACTTGAATGGAATGGACCGACTTGATACCTTTGACCACAGGTGCACTCTGGAATACTTCTTCAACATCGAGGATGGCATTTCTTTCATGTGATGTCATTTCCACCACATCCACATTGCATACTTTTTTGGTGGTTGACTTAAATGATGTAGCATCAGTTACAAGAGATGTTTTTCTGCCGATAGCCATCCACACTTGTCTTTTCACTGCACCAACCATTCCATCGACTGGCCCTCTTCCATGTTATGTGGCAAAATATTTCCATCAGATATGGATTTGATGTTTGTCTTGATGTACTTTTATCACTGCAGTGATTAAATTTGTTTTTGAACTGCAATGAAGGACCATCAGACCACACTGAGACTGCTTTCACTGTTGCTGGAAGGGTGTCAAGGAGATAGCCAACATAGGCTACAACTGTATCCTTACTATGATCTAAATTATCTTATGCAATAACCTTTTACTGTACCTTTCCATCAAACCAAATCACTGTGGTGAAAAGGCTGGCTTGATCTTACTTCCAGTGGGAACTTGCACTTTGAATTTCGTCCTGAAAAATACAGGTATAGTTCTCGGAGACGTCTACTTGCATCATAGCATGTGTTTGGTCAAAATCTTCACCTCCAACCGATTCTCTTTCCATTTGTAGCTACTTGCTTGACTTCTCTTTACATAACAATGCTTCAGGAATAATGGTCATTCTGAACATATGTGATCAAAAAGATCATTTGTGGTTCCCTTCATCACCATCTTGCACATCTTACCATCAGCACCATTTTTCCAAACATGCCAATTAACAGGTTCTGCCTCTTCAAAGCAGGACATACTTCTGAGCACCTTTGCATCTTTACAGGTGAGACATTCATTGAACCAACATTCTTCTGTGACAGACTCACATATGAATTCTTCTGGCAGATGGTGGTCATATTGTGGGAAAGTATTTATTAAGACTGTTCACACTTAACAGTCATAATAATATTTTCATGATATTTACAGAGACACACATGGTGATGCAGTTGACTACTCAGAAGCACATGCTTTGGTCTCAGTTCAGCAAATTTACTTTTTCTGATTTTAATGGTTGGATGCCAATCTGTGAACAATGCATACACTTCATTTATGGACATATGAAGCAGTCTGCGATTCCAAATTGTTAGCCACAGCATTCTCAGCAAGGTTATTTGCTGGACGAGATGAGGATTGCTCAGCATTGTTTGCGACTACTGTGGTTGACGAAATGGAGAAATGAACATCAATGGCGGACCGAAAAAGGCCTTCCAAGCTACCTTGAAGCACTTGAACCATGTCATTGACTAACACTGTTAGCAGTAAAGAACCCGCATTGCTTGTTTGCATCAGTGATATGTGCGAATTGGTTACTGGCGTATTCCTACTTGACAGAGGACAAGAGGTGCTGGCAATATTGTCAATATTGAGAATTGCCAAGGATGCAGACATGATACATCTGCCATTAACTTCACTTAAATCTATGTTTAACCACATTAAAATCTCAGCTTGCAGTCTGTTATCGTAAAGATCTAGAACTCACCCTCCTTTACTTGATTTATATGCTCTTCCCAAACAGAAAGCTTTAGCATACCTGAGCTTGTCAGTTATAGTTCCATCTTTTACTAACTTTATTGATTCTTGCATTGGTTTGTGTGGAGATTCAGACCACTGAATTAGACCGGATACTGTGAACGTTCCCAACAAGTGGTTTTTCAAGTCAATAATGTTCCTTTGAACTCATCGGTTGGTATCCAAAAGGAACCGAATGGGGGGAGACACATCCTCTATAATAGTTTGTTTATTCAAAAACATAGTAGAAACAGGCATATATTGGTAACTTGATAGGTTATTGTGCCGCCATTTTGTGACAAAACACCTGCCATTTCCTTCCATCCCTTTTTTGATGCATAATAATGCATATTGTCTTACTCACAACACTCAATATTTGAAAAATGACATTGTAGTATAAATTTGCAGTTTGTTGGCTCTGTTGCACTGCTGTAAAGTGAAAAACGTTAGAGATTAGTCATTAAACATCAGATGGTACAGATATGTCAACATAACCATCACTGTTGAATGTACCAATCTACATTAAATACATTTTGACAAATACACACACACATGAACACAATCCATGCACACAAAATAAAGAAATAAATAGATCGATACCACTACCAATGCTACCGTATTTACCTGTTTGGCGCCACGGCACTCTTTAAATTTTCAGAGCTTCAGATGCGGTGCTCTTTAAAAAATCTTTTATTTGTGAATCATAAGAACTTTTAGCAATAAAATAAACAAGTTTAAAATGTCTTTGTCACTAAATGTCCCCATCTTGACAGGTGGAAAGTGTTTACAGGTCTTTAGAAAAATTTGATCTCAAATGCGGCGCTCATTCGGGGGCAGCGCTCAAACGAGTAAATATGGTATACTGTCAACTGAAATTTCGGGGACTCTCAAAGTTTCGTCAAGAGTTGAGTCAGGTACCAATATAAACACATTTCTATGCTTAAATAACAATATCAGTTGGCCAGACAGTGTATTTAACCAATGACTTGCATTTATAGTCTGTAAGCATTATTTTGTATATAGATTTAGTTGATAAAATGTGCTCTTTGACCATCTGGGTAAAGACTGTGACCATGGATTGTTGATCAACAATGTTTTGTGGAATGCTTAGCTATCCAATTTGAAAAATACTGTCAAATATTCTATACATTTCGATGTTCTAAGTTTGATTATTTTATTGTATATTCCACATTGACGTAACCCTTATTAGGGCATACAAAACTTATAGTATTGTTAAATGTAAACATTTGCATAATGTAAGTACCAATACTGGGGTTGTTTACCATTCACATAGAAAACCCATCTGGTTTGAAATTGTGCTAATGGTAAGCAAAATTTTGGATAAAAAGTCCCATTTGGATTATGTGCTTTCCATTTAGAGTGACTGACCGGAAGGCACTGAAGGGTTGTTTACCATTTACATGGAAAACCCATCTGGTTTGAATAAAATCGCGAAGAGCCTGGAATTGGTGAAAACAATAAAAAAGATGTAAATGGAATCAAATTCAACGGTTGAAATGTTCCAATCGGTATGAGAGGGCAACGTTTTCAAACAAACCATTCATTCTGGAAAAGTTCCGGTTGGGTTGTCAAGATATGGTTGTTTCATGTACTTTCTGTATGGAATCACCAGAATTTCCATGGAAATGGTAAACAATCTGGGAATGTATTAACCATGCACAATATATATACAACACTTTCAGTGTTAGATACGGCTTTCTCTGATGGTACTCGAAACCTGCCAGGAAATAGTAATTACTTTTGTTATCGAAGAAAATGGTATCAAGCATATCCCCCATTATATTTGGATAACTGATCCCATATTCTGGTGTTGTTTGAAACATACTGTAGCTAAAATAACAACTTGAACAAGAAGACCAACAATGGGGTCATGAAAACAGTCAAAATTGTGATCAAATTTGCATAAACAGTTTGTCTAAAAAGATAACGTTAAAAACTTTAAACTAGATTCAACCAATTAATTTTAATGTGGTTGAATTTTTATGTGTTTGATCACATATTTCTACTCAAAATTACCCTTAAAAATATCTTATCTGCTCACTTGTATTCCGTGTTATTTCTGACTGATAAAGTTTTGAGAAATCCTCATCTTTTTGGCTGAAAATCTTGTGCATGGTTCACAGAAGAACATGACCCAAAACGTCAATACATTTGCTTTAATTTTGTGCCAAATTTTCGTTGTAGATCATTCAAAAACCTCATCTTTTTTTGCTTTTAAAAGTTGCTCTAAAATCCTTCTTTGCAACAGTATTGCCATTGTTCATTATTTTTGAAAAACTAAAATTTTAAACTTGAAAAACTTTGCGAGTGTCTGACCGATTTTTTTTGCATGATGCACCGTTGAAAAGCGTGTGGGCGCATTGTCCCTTACCGAATGATGAAAAAAATTTCCAAATCTTTCATGGCATACGAAGCCACAACGGTGTTTGCTATCCGGAAAATGAAGATGCAATAAATATTAGATGCACTTAGAATATCAATGTATCATAATTACATAATAATGTAATAAGTTTCACCACAATGCCGATATTGTGTGGCAGCAATTGTTTATGTTCTCAAAAATTTCCATAACATGTAATGAAAACGTCATTGCAGGCATGATAAATGTGACAAATTTATTTGCGAGTTGGTCTTCATGAATCATTTTGCAACCAGTAGGTCAAGGTCCACACTGTCTGTAATATCTTTCGTTTTTTAACAAAATTAAGTTTTGTAATTGATGATCTGACATGGAATTGCACAAAATATCTTTAGTTTGCTGAAAAATATGTATAATACTCATACAATATATTTAAAATATAACTTACTAACTCTTTGTATCCTTGTAAATATGTATAGCATCATGTATCCTATAGTCACATAATTTTTCTGGTATATCATACATATCCATATATCAATATGTAAATGCTGCATGCACACTATGTGTATACATTGTTATTTTAATGTTTTGCAGGAACCATCTGAAAAACACTTCTTGTGATGTTGGTTGGACTTGTTATCCATGTAAATGCCATGATTTTTTAAATCAGTTTATACTGACAATACAATTCCAGAATATTTTCACTGTTTAACAATTTTCATATTGCCATAATTTCCTGAATGGCCAACCCGATTTTCGAATATATTAATTCTAAAAAGGTTGTAACGAACGGTTCATGTTTACTAACATTATAACATTAGAGACAACACACCAATTCAGATGCTAGTGTGGCAGGCCCCCCACCTGAAAAAAGCTGTGGGTATCATTTTCGTTTGAAGAAATGCGCACAATATTGATTGAGATTGAAGCTACGCTGAACAATCGACCCATGACTTACATATACAATGATGAAGAAGGCATGTCTTACCTGTTAACGCCCGCATTGTTCATCTATGGTCGAAACAGCGCTACAACACGAAATGATGAGCAATTCTAAGTGATCAGTACAAATCAATCCCTAACTCGACGACAGACGTATCACACAAAGGCTTTTAAATGGAGAATGGAGTTAAATGGAGAATGGAGTATCTCACTAGTTTAAGAGAGTCATCAAAGCATAGAAATAATAGATATGGAATGCATACTCCTATCTTTTCTCAGTAAAAAATTTGTCTCCACAAAATGGCGGATTTATAAGGGCATTTTGGTTCCCAGACTCTCAGGCAGCAAGGAATTTCGCGCGGTAAAGTAAATTTGTACACGAGGAGCGGTGGCTGTCCAGTCAACGAGATAATCGAACTACTAAAGTGTTTTGAGTGTTTTCTGCGGGATTTCCTGTCAGATTTTTAATACTCTGTCATTCAATATGTATGCATTGATTTACGTGTTTGTTGCTATTGCCGACAATAGCCTACAAACTATTCTAAAGTGTTAAATGGTATGACTAATGACTTTATAGCAGACTTGCCGTGGAAGCCATTTAAAGTCATACCAGCTGATTTCTTCCAAAACAGCGTTCATATCCAGTCAAGTATGAATTTTTTTCCCAAGTATACTATGCTCATTTGAATGCATTGGTGTGAAAATATATATTTATGTTCAGGATCATGCAGGCTGAAGATCTGTTGTGAAGATCATATCGTGAAGGTGAAGGTAAAGTCATATTTATATGTACAGAATGAATACTGAAATTAATTAAAAAGGTTGTGATGTACTGACCTGCTTCAGTTGATTATTATACAAGAACCACATCGTTTTCAAAACAGTCGTTCGTGGTTGTCTATCTGACTATCAAAATGTTTAATAATTGTGCTTTGTATCTGTGTTTATATTGTTTACAAAACAAATACAACTTACACTAGTAATTTTGGCAGATGTGACAAGGTGTAATTAAATAAAACAACAATAAGAGACACCAAAATTTTATCTTAAAGTTTATTTAATTCGTTTTTAACTTTTTATAAACATTTTGTACCAAGTGTTTCCTCTAAAATGCAATTATGGTTCATGCAATTTATATATATTGTTCATGCAATTTAATAATATATGGTTCATGCAATTGTGAAAATTCAAGTTTGAATAGTTTTTGGAACTACACAGTAGAAAGGCTTGCATTTGAAGAGGAAATACTTAACACTTTTAATAGGTAACATTTTTATCTTAATTAAAAAGTAATATTTACAATTATTTACATTTATAAGCAGCTATTATCCCCGAGCCGGCGGCGCGAAGCGCCGTGCGAGGGTACTAATTCCCCCTGGCTATTCACACCTGGGGAAACGAAAGCATTAGCGAAGTCTAAAGTTCATCAATGAGCGCGGGCGTCGGTCACCAACGATGGGTGGTCATCCTTACACAGAATAGGAAGTTATACCTTCCTATTCTGTGTCCTTACTGATCTCAAAAATATGGCGGACTGTCATGAATAACGGACACTGATTGGTCCAATTTAAAGTTTGCATTATAACGACTGCATGACGACAGCGAAATAGCAAATATTTCTTGATTTGATGAGTTGATGATTGATAAATTTCTTGCAAATATTCTTCATTTTTGCTCGTATTTCTGCAAGATTTTGTAAATTTCAAGAAAGAAAGGGCGAAAGAATCAGCTAAAAGAAGGGAGCCGACGTTAACGAAGGTAAGTTTCTTTTAAATATTGATTTTATAATGGCTTTAAAACCCGACGGCCTTTGCGTATATGAAACAACTATTAAACAAGACAGCATATAATTTCAGTGTATCTTTAATATTGATTCCCTTTTTTATTATATTGAATTTTTTAAATAAAAAATAAAGCAAAGTTATTTGCAAGCGAGAATTTGAAATCATTTTATTGCAAACTCAAAGTTTATCGATAAAGCCATTTAATAGATAAAGGCAGTTTAGTTTTATAAAGAACACTTTAAAACGTTTTGTGAATTGTTTGTGGTTGAATTTTACCTTAAATTGAAGCTTGTATTATGTATAATTACATACCTAACATATATATGTTGGGAAATTGATAATTTTGTAATTAAAAGTGATATTTTTAGGCGATTTTCATTTGTAAGAATATTCTTAAAAAATTATCGTGTTACCATGACAACTACTTTAGATACTTCATGTTCAGAAAATACAACGGTTTTGTCAGCAAGGCGAGGGTTTCTGCATGCATGTATTTTCTAGTATATATACTGTATGTAACTTTGTGTAATTCTCAGCTGTTGCATTGTTCCCTGGTTTTTGGATGTCATTTCCTATATGGAGGGAACCATACCTTAACCAATTTTGGTGGGCCAGGTTACTTAACCCAGTATAGCCCAGGATGTTTGGGAACTTTGCAAACAGCATGAGTTTAATTACTCATTGTGAAATAAAATCTGCTTGGTAAGTGCATGCCTTATAGAAGCTTTGTTTTCTTTAATAACACGCTCTGTATAAACTCTTCCAAACTGATAAAAAACAGCTTTAAATAACAATTCACAATATGTCTTATAAGTATAGAAATATGGTCATCTCTCATATGTTGATCTAAAATATGGCACTGCCGAGAATGTTCAAACAATTTATCAAATGTGCAGGGTTTAGTTGCTTGAAGAACATCGGAAAATATCTTGTCGGTTTTTCTTTTCTCTAGTGATGTCCAAGAGTTCAGTTGTTGTCTTGCAAAATTATCAGTTGATGTTACCACTTTGACAACAGACGGAGATGGAATGAAAAGTTTACCTGTTCGTTTGCAAGATAAAAGGGACGTAGTTTTGCAATGCTCATGAATTTCATCCGGCGGTTCAAACAATGCTGCAACACAATCGGGGCATTTTAAGGTCTTACAAAACTTGTTAGCTACAAATCCCGATATATAGAAGAGCGCATCAGGTCTCCATGCAGTGGATGTAACAAGCATGTCTGAAACTTGTTTATCTTGTTCATCAGGAACATATGGTACGTATTGCATCATGGTCATCTTTCACTTTGGTACAATTGGCAGTTGATGGACTTTCTACCTTGTTCTGGAGAAGCAATGCCCTTAATGCATATTTAAACTGTAGGGCATTAGGGTTATTGTTCCAGCCCAATTGTCCTCGGATTTTGCTAAAGAACATCTCTAATGGATCCTGTGAAAATCTGTATGTTAATACATAACTATATGGCTTGTGTGTTCTAACCAAAAGATCTTTGCTGATGGCCAAAATGGAGTTTGCAGAGATTGCAAAGCCTTGAATAAAGGTCTTTCCTGGACCATTAAGGATCTTTAACCTGTTAAGGTCAGTTAGAGATGATAATAGTTTTATACCTTAGTTTAAGTAGGTATACCTTTCATTATAATTTTCATTTGTTATTGGGGCTTTGAATTGCCTGCCAAATTTACTTTTTGAATTAGTATATCAAAAAGATTATTCATAAGTAAAATAAAGTCACTTGTGGCTTTGCTGTTGTGAAATTTAGGATAATTATTTTCTCGTAGAAATGTAATTGCACATGCTACTGATGAGCTCAAGGTTTGAGCAGCAACCGACACTTTCATTTTCTGCTTTTGCCACTGAATATGCTTGGTACTTAATTTGTTTCCCAAATGCAAAATATCACCCTGCTGAATATCATACAAAGCTTTAATAAAATCCCATGAAATTGTTTCGCCTGTAGGAGTTAAAAAAATTCTTATATCTCCTAAAGAGTTTCTGGCTAAGTTCAGCATGTGACAAATGTCCAAAATGACATAGACCTTTAAATCTGGTCTACATGGATGGATAAAGGAACCTTGTAAATCATTGATATTACAACCAAGCTTTCGAGCTGTGGCTACATTTTTTGTTGGCCCATCAAATGTTACTGATTTTACTATTATGTTTTCATGAAATAATAGTATTATGGCCTCTTTAATTAGTTGTGCCTGAATCTCACTATTTGTTTTGCTTGTTAGGAAATATGCAATTGGCATTTGCCAAGGCGACTTCATGCAGGCCAACTGCCATGATAACCAAAACATTTGTTGCTATGTTTTCAGGGTCTTCACCTCTTATATCACCATAGTTGATATTGCCTACAAATTTGGACTGCTTTTTGTCCCATCGCGTTTCTTTTCTTATGGACATTTCGTCCAAGATCAAAGCACACTCTTTCTCTCCACTAAGGTGTAATTTGTTTGCAAGACTCTTTATGGAATTTGTCAGGAACCCTGGCTCGCAAGCAACATTCCCTGCCCATGATCGAAGTGTAGCAGGATGCGGTAAATGTAGCGTTTTGCGTACAAATTTATATGCTCTTGGACTGTAAAAGTTTAGAGATATCGCAAATTCCCTGATGTCTTTACTATATCGCGAACCGGTCTTTCGAGATTAGATTTTTTTGGTCTAAAGTCGCCATCAAACCTTTTATGGTTTTTGCTTGCCTTAAAACTTTTTTTGGAGCCATCTGATTTTTTTGTCTTTCTTTTTTACAAGTTCTTTTAATTTGTTTGTGTGATGTTACTCTGAGTGTATATCCACACCGGGCAGGCTTGAAAAATATGCCTGGCCACGGCGGGATTCGAACCTACGACCTTTGGAATACTAGCCCAATGCTCTTCCAACTGAGCTACGCTAAAAATTAATTTGCTCGTTTGGATATTTTCGTTTATAGTTTCAGGATTTGTAAATAAATCCTGACTGATCGAAAGAGAGCTCAAAGGCAAGCAGGGATCGTACTCAACAGCGTCGCAATCAATTTTTGTAATATTTCCTTTGTCGTCCTTAAAAATGCTGGGTACAGCATCTCTTTTCAAAATATTTTTTTGCAAATTGTCGGTTGGATGCGAAGAAAGAATAAAGTCGTCGTTGCAAAAATGATTTCCACAAAGCACAGCAGTTTTTGAAGGGAACCAGTTTCCTCTTCCGATGGCTTCAATCCATTTCGGCAAAAGTTGCTGGTTTTTGTGAGGAAATCTGTTAAAATTAAGCGAAATATAAACAGTTTGTTGTGAAAAGTTAATCTATTTTGAAACAATGAATTAATAATCAATCAACAAGGTCAAGTTGCATGTAACCAAGTTCAAAGTTCAAGTTACATGTAGACAATTAACGAGCAAGAACAAAACAAAACAAAACAACAACTCAACAAGAGTTACAAAATTAAAGTTTTTGGCTTTTATAAGACGGGAATTTCTTAATTTTTATTTTCGTTAAATCTATATTTCGCTTGAGAGTGAATGGGTTTTCTTTTTTCAAATAAATGCGCTAATTTTTCAACGCAGCAAAGTTTTAAATATTAACACAACAACTCGCAAGCGATAAAATTACTGTAAAACCATAAAAAGCGAGAAAAAGGTTTATTTACTTACCAGTAAAATGATTGTCTGCTTTGTTTGGCATCGCAGCTGTGTTTGTACCTACTGGCACAACCCAATGCTGAACACGTATTTGGCATATTTTTTGGTTTTTTTTTAGTAAAACATCGTTTTCCAAAGGTAGATATAAAAAAATTTATGCGAAATAACAAATGAACTTGCACTCCTAGTCAAAATTCAACATGGCGGATTTATAAGGGCACGCATGAGAAAAAGTGGAGACATGATTTGTGATCAAGTACGCATTCTATATCTATTATTTCTATGCCTCAAAGTCAAAGGTTTTGTCGGATACGACTCGTAAGCTAGCAATAGAAGGAGACATTGTAGTTTTAAAGAATGACAAGTCATCATGATCATTTTGGAATTTGGCAAAGGTGGAGGAATTACTTGCTAGTAAGGACGGTGTTATTAGAGCGGCAAAGGTATGCATAGTTAATCAAGAGAAAGACCTAAACAATACGAGAGTGAACCTACCACAACACAAAGACCTAAACGCATGAGAGTGAACCTACCACAGAGAAGATGAAAGAGGATCCCTCTTCAAAAGAAATGCTGACGTCGAACACAAGTACAGTTGTTACTAAATACTTCCTATGAAGTTGGAACAATAGTGAAGTTACTGTGTGACACAGACATAATAACGTTATTTAAGTTTATTAATAGTGTAGATTAACCCTTGGGAGTGTAACAGACGGTTCATGTTTATTAACATTATAATTCGATAGTTTAATGACATCGAGACTACGCGCCAATCAGATGCTAGTGTGGCACACCCAGAACACGCCTCCAGACATGGCAATAAAATAATGAAAGCTAGCACCAGTGCAGAACCTACTATTTTATTGTGATATGTAAGTGTATTGTTATTAAATATATAGTAAAATGAACGTTGTTTACTGCATGTCAATCCAACCAAACATTTTTTGGCCAATGACAGAATTCTCGTCAATAATTTAGCATTTGATCCCATTTAAATCATCCTGCAATTTAGACAATGCAGTAGATATCAATGGGCCATTCTGTTTAGCTCGTATTTGCAATTGTAAATGTGAATGCGAATTTGAACCACATTAAATGCTGCAATTCTGAAGTACAGAAATACTTTACAACTATTGTCAGACAATAATTGCATCAATGACATAACTTTTACCGGAAACAACTAAGCCAATGATCATCATTAGCAGTTGGCCATTAATGTCACTTGAGAAATGACTTTCATCAATACCATAGGCAGTTTGTTGACATTGGTTTATGTAGTGATTACGCCACTAGGACAAGTAGTCGCGTGAACAGACACATGGGATTGGGAAAGCCAGTGGTGGTGATGAACACATGCTTTGATTTATAGTTATAATAAATATTGATAAAACACAACATTGGCAACAAGAATGGATATTGACTATGTAGTCCAATGATTCAAGTAGTCCGATAGTACAACCCATACTGCATTTTGATCCTGATATACAGAAATATGCACAAACCTTGCTGCAAAATGGAAAATATGAATTGATGATTTCAGGATATACCAAGCATGCACACAGTCCCAGAAGTAGGAGTCTTCCTTTTGGAATCTGGGACTGCACGCAAGCTAAGACATACCTGGTTGCTACAGGGATTACCAACAAGAAGTGACAGCATGCTCTTCTTTTATATCAATATTAGTGAAGACATCAATCATTACTACACTTGATTACGAAGCTTGGCAGAAATATGTGAGTTCGAAGACTCAGACTTTGAGATTATGCTTAAAAAAATTGTCTTAAAAAGATTGTCTAGCCAACTGTGAAAACAAGCCTTACATGACCCTAAAATCACACTCAAAGATCTACCAATCGCTGGTAGACAATTGGAAATGAGCAGCTTTCAAGCGGCCAACATAGAACAAAAGCAAGGTGAACTGGAGGAAGTACGTACCCTTCACAAAAACATGTGTCAACCACAGTCTGGAAACATGTCGCTGTGTTGAAATTGTGGCAGAGAATGGCCACCACTGAGCTATACTATATTACTGGAGGAGGTGCTCCTATCTCTTCAGTCAAAAAAGTGTTGCCAAAAATGGCGGATTTTCACATTTGCTGATGCCAGAATGACGCCACTGGTCCCAAATCCTCATGGTAATTACCACTGAACAAGGCTCATTTTGTTCCCCCTGATTTTCGCAAAAATATTTTAGCTTTTTGTTTTGGAGTTTGCCAAGGTATTTGCCTTCTCTTCGACATTTTAATATTTGTTTTCGAGTTGTACAAGTGGCAAGAATCATCCTGGCCAGTGAAAGACAGGGAACGAATATTCAAACCTCAAGAAATTTTGGAAAGACATTATTTTTAAAGGTATACTGTTTATATGACATATGTTCAATATTAATTTGTGATAGAGTACTGTTAGTACTAGGTCAAAACAAAGTGACATAAACAGCCTATTTGTACTGTGTAGTGGCCAATTTTAGCAACTGATGTATAGAATTAGGTTGCCAAAACTATATTAATACGAGAAACAGTCTACCTCGAAAGAAAATGGTTGAATATAGGTTTATAGTTTCATTTGCTATTTCAAATTTTACTATATAAAATGCCAGTTGACCACCATCTGCTTCATGATACTACTTATAGTAAAATTAAAGTGCTTTCTAATATATCAGTGTACCTAAAGAGGAAGACCTTTTTAAAGTGGCACTCTTGTCAAAATTTTTATTTTCTTAAACAAAAGTGCTCCTAAAACTGTATAATAACTTGTTTTGAAAATTTTTGTTCCTATGCTTTGTTCTTGAGATATTTCATTTTGTTTTTAACCATGTGACGTCATTTACTCAATTACATATATAATGAGATATCAGTAATTGTTGTGTATCTTTGCTATTTTTATCAAAATCTTTCCAAAATGCAGCGGGTTTGTTAATTTAATCTACATCATTAAACATACTGGTTTTTTAAAAACAAATCCATAAAAAATAGCACAGATGCAGTACATACTTAACTGGCCACTGATGGCAATGAAATTGTAATGTTTAGAATTATCAAGTCTATCAAGATTCAAAAATTGGCAGTCAATTGTACCAACTTCTGTTGAAGCTAGGTTCATATAAAAGATCAGGGTTAGAGGCCTGTAACATTTTCTCTAGAAATTACATGATTGAGTAAAATCAATTTCATAATTAACCCATTGAGCCGCAATGCGCCCCAGTGCGGCCTACTGTCGATGCAATAGAAGTGTTGATAAAATATTGCACCAATTCCTTTCCTCAAGTTCCTGTTGCTTCTAGATGAACCAATTAGATTTTGTTTCAGAACCAATTGACAAATACGAAATGCACAGGAAGTAAAAATAAATTTAATTCTTATGAATTGATCAACTTGAGGAAATGAATTGATGCAATATTTTATCAACACTTCTATTGCATCGACAGTAATGGGTTAAGAACATGAAACATTTTTGATGATCCTGATTTATACTGGCAAAGATACAGTTGTAATTTGCTTTGGATTTTGAAGATAGACAATGAACTTGGCAAAGTTTTGTTTATTTTTAGTAACCTGTTTTTACTTTATTTACATCCTAGTATGTATATTTCTATAAAAGTATTTAATAATTATGCATTATTCATAACATATTCCAAATATGATCACCAAGGGGCCAGTTGTAAATTAAGGCTGGGTCATGCTATTATGCAGGATTACGAAGTAGTACACTATATAGACCCCAGCAGAAATGAGGTTCTTGAGACAAGTGGGAAACATTCAAACAAGGCATTAGGTATACACCATAGGTTAAAGGAATGGGCATGCTTTGGATATGACTGATGCATTATTTATAAAAAAAATTATTTTGTATATCAATGAATTATTATATATTATTTTAAAAACTGACAAATGGCAAAAGGTAAATATTAATTTTTAAAACAAAGGAACGATTATAAAGTTTTTGTTAATATGGGGTGCAAAAGTTTATTCATGTGGGTGAAAGGAAGTCAATAAGTTTTGAAATTAAAAACTCATTCCTAATTGTATCTAAATTGTTCCTGAGCAAATCATTTTGAACAAAATTGTATTGATTTCAGAATGTTCAATTAGCTTTTGCCCCACACATAACATATACTTTATGACTGCTCCAGAAGAATTTTTTTAAAAACTGTATAATTATAAATTTAACAACAATTTAAATTACAATTTAATTATTAAAATGTCAATTATTAAAAGTACAATTTGTACAATTATTGTACACCCTCTCCCCAGTGTTTTGTTTTCTTTGGGGGCACTTCATACTTATGTGTCCTCTCTCTCAGCACACCCAACATACCACTCCTATAATGAGATATTATTTATATATAAATATATATTAAAGCTAATAGCAAGTGATTGTGAAAAATACATACTTGCTTTGCACATTTTGGCTTGGTGACCTCTGAGGCCACATTTGCAACATCGTCCTATAAATTTAATGAAGTAAAGATTAGTTATGTAAAAATGGAATTAACAATTTCTACTTTTATAATAACAATCTTATGAGTTCCTACAGTACCTTTCATTCTTGAGTCCACATCATTAACTATAATTAGCATTTAAAAGAAAAAAATAGAGTATTAATTAAACAAAAATGGGCACATCGGTGACGTCAGCTACTGGCAATAAAGTCCACCAGGCATATCAATCCCATTTCTGGACACACTGCCCCCATGTATATCCATGGAGTGATGTGCATGTTACAGTACATCCGTCTGACATACAAGTTCCAACATAATAGCTAATGTCAAATATCAACCCTAGAAATTTAGTTAGTCTCGAACAGTTCGTTTAGTAATCATTGTCTTCTTCTTCCGCCGTTTGTTGAATCTGCACTTCTGCCGCCGCATCTCTTTTTGGTCTTGGTTGAAACGTGGGTGCATTTGCGTCAAGTTGAGGTGGTTGTTGCCAATCGCAGGACAGTTGTAGGGGACACAGGTGTTGAAGGGCACATTCAAGGTTGCCAGTACCAACTCTTAATTTTGTAGCTCTTGTCATTCCATCTCTTCCCTTTATCAATTCAGTGACGATCCCCTAGTTTTGACATATTCCGGTTTTTGTTTTCGCTCTTGATGATCACTACGTCTCTGACGCTCGGGTATGGTGTTTGTTCTCCAGCACGATGATGTTGCTCACAAAGACCTCTTACATACTCTCTTGTCCAACGATTCCATACGGCCTCTTTACATTTCTTAATGTGTTTGGCTCGCTTCCGTAAGTCTGCTTCGTCAACGTGGTAAGCCTTCAGCTCAGGTAGGTGATTAGGATTAAAGGTTAACATCGAGTTAGGGGTTAGTAGTGGTAGTTGGACATCGTCCTCTACGTAACTCAGAGGCCTATTATTAAGAGAGACCTCTACGTCGATCACAACTTCCTCGAGCTCCGTCCATCTTAATGTGCGATTCCCTACGGTCTTGTAGAAGGCATTCTTGAAAAGGCCAATTAAACACTCAAATTGGCCTTCCCACCAAGGAGCACAACTCAAGTTAAATTGCCACTTGATGGAGAGGTCAGCCAGGTAATCATTAAGTCGTTCATCTTTCTGCACTTGTCGCAGCCATTTCTTGGTGGCCTTGAATGTCGAGCCATTGTCCGAGTATATAAGTTTTGGTCTGGCTCGGCGTGCGATAAACCGTTTGAGGCTTATGATGAATTCGGTTGCTTCCAATGACTTCAATAAATCTAGATATAATGCTTTTGTCAGGCTGCATCCGTACAAGGCCAGATATGCTTTGCTTTCAGTTCCGGGTTTCAATTGGTAGTAAATTGGGCCTGCAAAGTCCACCCCGATTACTTGGAATGGTGCAGACCCTTGTGTCCTTGTGCTTGGAAGGTTTCATGGAGGTGGGGATTGGTATGCTTGGGCTCTAAATCTCTTGCAACCCCAGCAGGCACTTCTCACTTTCTTGACGCAATCTCAGAATCTCACAAGCGACCATCGTGTAATGTTGATAGATGCGCTTGTCGTACAATTCCGTGCGTAAAGGGATTTATTGATTTGATTGTTTCCTGCCGGACGACCGCGTAGACTCCCCGAGTGTTCACATCTCCGAATGCGTGCAACACAATTTCTAAGATTGGTTGTTGATATGGTGCCAGAGTTAACCTCGATGTAACTTGGCAGTTTGGAGTACCACTCGATCCATTGATTTTTCAGTTCAACTGGAAGTTCACTGTCCCACGCAATATTGATCTCACACATCTCAAGACAGAGAATTTTTCCTTGCAAAGTTGTTGGTGAGACCAGTCCCAGGGGGTCATAGATCTTTGCTAGTTGAGACAGAGCATTCCATTTTGTAGAGATAGTTTCATCTTTGTGCAACCCAACTTTGAAGGTGTCTTTATCCTTGTCCCACGCTAGTCCCAAAAGCTTTGTCCCCGGTTGGCTCACTCCTAATTGCTGCTTGGCATAGGTAAACTCATCATCTGCTGGTGGATTTCTGCTGGCTTCGAGTTCTCTTGCATTCGAGTGCCATTTGTGAAGTGTGAAAGATGCGTCCTCGAAAACTTCAATGGCTGTGGCTTTCTTTGTTTGCACATCGTCAACTGTTGTACCACCAGCCATGAGGTCGTCCACATACAGGCCATCGCAAATCTCTTTAACAATCTCAGGATACTGGTGTTCAGATGTGGCGTTCAGATGTGTTTCCATCAGATGTGGCTGGCTTATGGACTTTCGATAGTTCGACTTCCATTGTAAACTGACCATCAGCTCCCTTGATAGTTGCAGGGTAGATTTCAACTCTGGTTGTTGTTGAGCCGAGTATCATTTCAATCCGTTTTGTTTGGATCTCCTTCGGTTTCTTGTTCAGAGCGTCTATAAGTTTGGCTGAAGCATAGCAGCTCCCCGAGCCAGTGTCGAGTAGCGCTTGTGTCTTTATCCCATCGACTTTGATGACCACAACAGGATAAATAACTTGGTTGTCCTCTGCTCTGTGGGCTGACATGAACCCCTCAGGTTTCTTTGGATTTTCACAGATTGAGGTGTGATGTCTTCTAACACAGTTGTAACATGTCACAATACTTTTACATTCCGCTGCTCGGTGGGAGGGGTACCACTTGTTGATGATTGGGTACCAATTGTTGACATTTGGGTACCACTTGTCTGATCACCTGCGGAAGATTGAACCTCTTGTCTTGAACCGATTTTCACATCACTAGATGAATTTGACAGGAATGAATAAGATTCAAGGTCATCATTGTCACTGCCTTCCTCTATCACTTTTTGTGACACATTTAACTGGCAATAAAGTTTTCCCAGTTCCCAAAGATTTTTAAGGGCAGCAAAATTCCATGAAAAATCAATCTGCCCGGGTTGCTGGAGTGCAAATCTTGATTCTCTTGTGTTTCACATAATCAAATTGGTAACTTTCCAGATTTGGAAATTTCGTTTGAAGGAGAAATGCAATTATTTGTTTTATCTCCCATTGGATTATCAGTAGGGTTAGTGATACAAAGCCTTTTTCATTTCTGGAATTGTCAATTGGATAATCTAAGAGCCAAACGTTTATTGACTCTCCTTCAGCCACTTTGCGTTTTGGAGCACTGGCAGCTTTGAATCTCCAGGGATGACCAGGCTGAGATTTACATTATCCGGCCGAACTTCTAGACTCTTGCAAGCTTGGCGCATGAGCCCCTTGTGTTAGCACCGTTGTTAATGTTGAAAACCATAGCGGACCTTGTGGCTGAATTTGACTCGACAGCTCATTCACAGCAGTATTTGCTGCTCCTCTTATCAACTGCTGTGTTCTCTCATATACCGACTGGGTATTTAGCCTTACAGGGTTTCGGTTGTTTATCACTTGATCTGGCAATTTCTTCTCTCACAATTTGTCTCAGATGAGCCGTATCTGTATTTTCATTCTCATCCGCCATTTTGACCTTGTGTTTACAAATATCTCACTTCCACATTATATGAATCCCTTAAAATATGAATAAAAATCCTTAGATTTAGTAAGATATGGAGGGTAGATACTTTATGTGACCCTTTATTATATCTACACATACTCTTTGAAATAAACAGTACAACACAAAGGTTCATTCCAGAAGTTGCCAGAAAGAACAAACTGTGAATGACCAGTTTTCGTTGGTGCAGTTGGTGGTGGTTGATGCTGGAATTGTACATCACATGGTCTGGGTGGTGGACACAACCAATTGTAAAACAGTGTCTCAAGGGTATGTTTGGTTTTGAATATTTTCGACATTGCCATCGATAATTTGAATGCTACTTCAATTCTTGTATTTGCTTGGGGCAGTCCTTTGAGGTGCAAGTTGTTTTTATCGCTTCCCTGCATATATTAAACCACCATCAGCAAATTGTTTGTGAGGTTGAGCTCGGTTTTCTGTGCTGCCGAATACTACGAGACCAGTCAAAGCCTTTATGGCATAATTATGGCTTATGTGCCCGGTTATTGGCACATAGCCGCTTTGTTTTAATCAATTTTTAATAATTAACAAGAAAAATTATTAATTAATAACTATATAACATTTAGCACAGAAAAGGTGGGGGCATTACTAACGCCCACTACACATAACATATCTGGGTGGGTAATTCTCTTCCATCCAATTTCTTGATGTGAACTGCAGCCCATATGGAATAGGAAAGGACAGATAGCCCGCTTCACCACTGATAAATACTGAAATTTGCAATCACGTGACTATACCTAAATTAACTTGCGCGCGCAAATTAATTTCGCATAATTAATTTCAACTATAAATTATTCCGGGAAGCAATAAAAACTCTTATCGCTGTGGCAATAAGTTCCTTTAACATATTAGCTGTAACTGGTGCCAAACAAGGAACAAACATGTCTTTTTCACAACCTCAAACATCAACTGGTGATGATACTGCGAAATTGAATTAGGGAAACTGTTGCAGCCAATGCACCTTTCCAGCACCAGTAGCAGCAGCAGCATCAAATGATTGAACAACATCATTCAGACATCTAGCTTATCTTTCATCCTTATGGCTTTGGGATAACTGGTAGAACACTTCTGGGTGCTCCTTCAAATATAAATAAAATAATGGTCACGTAGTTATCTACAGGACATGTGTTTATCAGCTTGATGACAACAATGTCCTGCAGATAAGCAAACCCTCCCCATCTTGGAACCTATATGTCGAAGGAATAATTTCTTGTCACTAGCTGGAGCTTTCACTGCATTGAAGGATTTCTCAAGTGAACATCTAGCCTTCGGACTTCGGATTTGTCTCTAACTCTACTTCAGGCAGTTTAAACTGTTCTTCCCAGATGCAGTGGTCGTATGTGAAACTGGGTTGGCAGGCTTTGGGGATAAGACTGCTGGTTTCTTGTATCCACTTCATATCAACCAAGGTCCATTTCACCTTCTTGACCTTCCACCCACAGCCATTTCCAGAATTCTTTATCTATAACAAATACCATTATCTAGTCTAAACCGGGCTACTGTACTCATTTGTGAGTATATATCGTACTTGTCCAGTCAACAGTGGTGGATTGATTTCAGTTATTTACAAATTTGATGGTATTTTCTTTATTCCTGTTTTATTTCAGTAGAGAGACTGTTTTGCCAGCCTGTAGAAAACAATTCACATAATACCAAAAGTATGTCTTTACCTGCTTGGAAGCACTCCAAAGCCTTCCTCAATGAAAGACTAAGAAACAAGAGTTTATTGACATACACATGGGTTAAGATTTGTTTAACTGTAATAAAACACAAGAAAATGATACAAGTTTAAACTATAACCTGTTATATAACTAATGATATACAGTAAAATGGGTATCTATCCACTTCACACTCGATAGAAATTGTACTACAGTACCTATATCTTTTGTATATCTTATGTATATTTTATTTTTAGACCTGATGAATCTTTCGCCTGAATGTCATGATTGGTGGCCTGCAAGTACAGTCGTCGATTAACCTTATGGGAACTTTCAAATCCTTGATTACTAAATTCCCTCATGGATCCGAAAGTTCTCATCAACATTGATGCGTGTTAGATGTTAAAATGTCCATAGTCGCCAGTATCAAGCAATAGCCCAAATTGTCACGATGATGGAATCCCCATTCCTTACACTAATGAGAAATTATTGGATTAATTCACTTGTTTTAAGTAATAATATACAGTATACTAAGTTACTGAGCAAGATATTTCTATACCCAGGATAAGGTAGCATAATTCACACCAGATCAAAGACATCAACTTCATCCTCTTGAAATATCTTATCACATGCAACCACTGCTATGTCCTGCCACATAGTTGCAACCTGCAGAAAATACATCATCTCAGATGTAAAAAGAAATATTGCTGTTCCAATATTGTATACTGTATACTGTAAACTGTATCATAAACCCTAACTCGTCTTTACAGGTACAGTGTATGCCTACACTTCCTAATATGTATGATACTACGCATACTTTTACGCATGTATGATACTACACACATAATAGCATTATGAGCAACCGTACCATTCTAAAAAGTTCCCTTTGAATCTGAGCTACAAAATCCTGGATGTTCTCATCTCCATCTGCCTCCATAACAGTCTGGCTCTCTTCAATCCTTCCACTCAGGTCTTTCCAATAGAGTAGCCATTCACTAACACTGACAACCTCATACCCAGGCTCTTACCTTTGCATGCCCCCAGCTGCGGAAAGACCCTGGTTGGGGCTGGTCGTGTGACACCTCAAAATCTGGAGTGTTTTCAATTAGCATTTTAAAAACACTTAGGGAGGAGTGGCAAGGGATTTATTGTCGAGCTGTCATATGTAAAAATAAACAAAAGCTAATTAAAGGCACGTCTATCGGTATTGTCCAAATCAACTATTTCGCGGCACACACTTCTACTGTATCTTTCCAAAAATATACTGAAATGTTGATGTGAAAGAAACTCCCAAAAAGGTATACAAATCATGTAGTGCACCATCTAATACATGTTGACTTTGTCGAAGTGTTTGTGAATCAAAGTACTTAAAAAACTTGTACAACAAAGCCAATTGCTTAGTGTGGCTGAAACAATTTACGGTTGCCTACTTCCTTGTGATGATGAACTTCCTCGCCTGATCTGCCGGCCATGCAAAAGGAGGTTAAATAACTTCAAGGCGTTTAAGACGGTCGTCTGCGACAGTCAAATTGCATTCTCTCGCACAAAAAGATGTATTGACATTTCACCCTCTGCTGAGACGACTGCACCGAAAAGCTCCAGACAAATTCCAACAAGTACGGATGAGAAATTGTACCTACGGATGTCAAATGTATTACTAAACAACTGACAACAGTATTCTAGCGATTTATGGCCTCTGACTTTGTCTTTGAAAGCCAAGCGAAATTGTATTATTTGTTGACAAATCGCTCAAATTATAAAAGATGCAGTACGTTTGATCCTTGATAACTTTGGTATCATTGGTTTTCTCTTTTTTTGGCCGTACACCAGTGGATTCGTCTCACTTCTCTCTTCATTTTGATAATATTTTGAGCCCAAAAGCCCCAACATATTTTATTTTGAACATTTTAAACTGGCGGTCGACAGAAGAATGTAGCATACTATAAAATATAACTTTACTTGTGGGCATAAACGCCAGAAGTTTCCCCTTAGCTCGGGGACAGGCTTAATTTTCACAACAGGCTTAATATATGCGGGTAAAACTTTAAATTTGTAAAATAACCAAATAAATAAAGCAACAGAATTTACTGCTCTGCAAGTTTTAGTATGAATTTGTTAACTTATTTGTAAAATATTTAAAAATAGAAGGATTCAAAGTTTTATGTACGTGTACATGCGTACGAAAAACGCAACAGTGCCAGTGGAAATCAGCCTTTAGATCTTAACAGTAATGTGCGTCAGTTGTGTAGCCCCAGCGAGTTAACGCTCCACAGAGCATCTTGTTTTTCATGAACTGCGTGCAGCAAAGGGTTTTGCTGAAGTAACAAATTTAGATAATACAAATCGATCATCTTTTTATCTACATATTAGGTCGCCTTTTCCGTTGCGGTTGGTTTGCATGGGGATGAGATTAACTCCTTTTCGACCGACCCTGTGAAAACTATTGCAGATCTGCAATAGTATTTTGGAGGTTCATATCTTCGGTTCAGTACATGCTACGTAGATGAAAATACCACCATTCGATTCAGCGAAATAATATTTCCTGATTTCTAGTGATAGTTTTAGTCAAACACAAATATTATAGCGATTTATGACCTTTGAAGGGTCGAGAGGTATCATATTTCAACAAATTACATATTTGTTCTAAAAATGTAAACAATGTAGCACTAAAACCATGCCTTTTGCTGGACACAACTTTGGCCCCTTCGAACGTGTGTTTTTCATTGTAGTCTTGTTCGATTCACAATCAAAAACACTATTTACAGTGTTATTTTGAGGCTTGTAGCCTCGGATTTTCGTCTTTTATTTTGATATTTCATTCTGTTGCGATGTTAGTGAAGTCAGCGGGATATTTTTTGACCGGAAATGCGATTTTGCAGAACTGCAATAGTATTTTGGAGGTTCATATCTTTGGTTCAGTACATGCTACGTAGATGAAAATACCACCATTCAATTCAGCGAAATAATATTTCCTGATTCATAATGATAGTTTTAGTCAAAGACAAACATTATAGCGATTTATGACCTTTGAAGGGTCAAGATGTATCATATTTCAACAAATTACATATTTGTTCGAAAAATGTAAACAATTTATCACTAAAGCCATACCTTTTGCCAGACACAACTTTGGCCCCTTCAAACATGTATTTTTTGTTGTAGGCTTGTTCGATTCACAATCAAAAACACTATTTACAGTGTTATTTTGAGGCTTGTAGCCTCAGTTCTTCGCCTTTTATTTCGATATTTCAATCTGTTGCGATATTAGCGAACTCAGCGGGATATTTTTTGACCGGAAATGCGATTTAAATTCGCCAAAACATCGCGTGTATACATCCTAGCGCTCGGGAAACGTCGGAAATCGATTCTAAAGGTCAAATTACATCTGCAGCATGATTTGCACGTGCATCGGGCTACGGGTACTTCTTATTCGCCAATTTTAGCTTGTGGCACGCGCGTGCGAGAAAAAACAAGAAAACCCCGATATTTTTAAAAACTCAAAATAAACATTTCTACTGGCTGTATTGAAATGAAATTTTGGATATAAAAGCACTTGAATACAAGGAATATTTCACTCTTATTGATTTGAGCCGAACTCTGAAGAATTCACAAGTTATTTACGCTATTGTGGAAACGAAATTCCGAAATTTTGGCCAAGCGGTGAGTAAATATATGATTGTTTCGGTTTGTGTAATGCTTTGACGGCATTCGACCCCCCGTTGAAAAGGTTATTTTATTAGGATTTCAATGGTATTCTTTGTTTTAAAGGGGGGTGAATACGCGCTGAGATATTTACGTTATAAACAATTGAGTTGTAAAATCGTCAAAATGTCGCTTGTTGATAAAGAGTTAACCAATTACCGTTTGGCAAAGTTCTCGAGAAAATAAACAGGGAGCTGATAGAACTTGCACGAAGGGAGTTTAATTCAGTTTTGCGTTTGACTTCAAAGAAATTGTTCAAGAGATGGAAAAATTGTGCCCATTTACGTACAAAGCATTGTCCGTGATTATAGATGAACAGTATAACCGGGAGAAAAAGATTGTGCCATTGTCCCTGATTTACAGCATAATAATATTCCGAAGGTGTCATGAATTGAGTAGATTGCAAAGGATCAATACAATGCTACTGGCTGAAAGTGACGCAAATACGGAAGTAATACATTATACAATTGTGATTTATACAATATATTTAAACGCAACATTTTTTTATTCAATCAATTGGAGAAAAACTATTTATACACACATCAGTTGATCCTGACAATAACCTGTTGTATTATTATTACTACTAATAAAAGTGTCATCCCTCATAACTCGTAAGCATTCCGTTTTGCATAACCTTTTACTAGTACTTTATACTGTTTTTCACTTTGTTTATATTTAAATGACTGTATGTGTCAAAAATAACATTCTCAGACGTTTTCAAATCATTCCTTGGCCATAAGTATCAAAGGCAAGAGATGAAATATTAGAGACTTTCCATATCTCGTAGGAAGAACAGCAAGCACATCCCATCCTAAAAATACTTTCTCCAGACAAACGACTTGGCATTAAGATTACATTGCACTGCTTTGCCTTAAGATTACATTGCAATGCATTTACCTTGCTTTTGCCTTAAGTGTTCACTATCGCAAAATTTAGACTATGGAGAAACAAAAAACACTTCAATTTATTCAACTTGGCGTGATTAATTTTTACAGCTAGATCAGTCGCTATATTCATGCCAATTGTACCACCCCTCCCACGGTGTCAAGTCTTTCCCATTGTCATGCGACCAGCCCCAACCAGGGTCTTTCCGCCCAGGTGTGCAAAGGTAAGAGCCTGGGTACGAGGTTGGAACATTGATTTCTACTTTGCCTAAAATGTAAAAGTTATCTTTTAAAGAAAAAAAAGCATTAGATAGCACTTGCTACTCGCGTCCTTTTCTGTGAAACATCCTATTATATACGTGGTCACTTGAATTATTGCGCTGACAGGGTTCCAACCTAATATGGAGAGTTAAAACCGGGTGAGGATGAATTTGACTTGAGAATTTGACTTGAGGTAATAAACATGAAAAAACTTTCAATTTTTAAATGAGAACGATTCTTTTGACACCATGCAGTGAGCTGGCCAGTACCATATTTGAATAGATGGTTTAATTAGTTTAAATAACTGTAAGTATAGTACTCTTTTTGCTATTTTACCTTAATTATCTCCTCACAAAACCCAATTTTTTTACCCAGAAGGTAATCTTCTGCTGCAGAAATTGTGATGTAACTCACAAGCTTGTCAATTGCAAGAGCCGAGTTCACAATATCCTCTATGTTGGTCAGAAATGATTGTTCAGTCGGGCCTACAGAGAACGACAGACATTTCATTCTTTTGAGCAAGTGCATGATGTAACATTTCACTTTTGGGAATTGATATACAAGGAAACAATATACAAGGAAACATATGTTGTATTTTGTTACAGCCCTTTTAGGAGTAGTATTGTAGGGGTAATATAAATCACGACTTAAATGATCTGACTGGTGCATATATTATATTGTATAAATCCTTTATACTGTGTGACGATTTGGTTATTACGTGAACACAACATCAAGACATGTGATTTTAAGTTCGCATATAATAAGTATAGTACTCTTTTCGCTATTTAATGCCTGCTTACATAAATATGACAATAACTGTATAGTACATTCAAGTACAGGGCTCTCACATCCTGTTGTTAGGAAATCCTCAGATTCAGGGTAAAGGTTCCTTAACTCATTCTCATCCGGTCGAAAAGTACCAATTTCGAGCGGTGTTGTTTCAAACGCTTATATCTCTCAAATTATACATCGCACGGAAACAGAAATTGCATCGTTCGAAAGAGGAGGACTTCCGCTTTCCAACAATACCAATTTCAATTTCATCCGGAGCTTGGTTAACGATTTACTCGCATAAATTTGCATAAATTATGATATAAAAAAATGTTGCAATTATGCATAAATGTATTTAGCGGTTCAAATTCCAAATATGTCAAAAAATTTTATGAGTATGACTGAAAGACACGGTTATGATCTACAAGTACCCGAAGTTTCATGCATGTAGCATATATAGAAATATTTTTATTGAATTTTTATATAAACTAGGTAGTGGAGTAAAATTTACATTTTGTGCTCACATGAAACAAATACCTTTATCAAAGGTCCTTTTTTATTGCTGCAACATGTTATCAATACAAATTTCCAATATTTCTTACTCTCCAAAGATAGTATGGCACCAAAATAAGTCTGTGATACCCACAAAAGAACACTCAAATCATGATTAGCAAAATGTCTTTATTTCTACAATTACTACATACATTCTTAGATAATCATTACACCATTGACTTTAGTTATTAGTGTCATAACCAGCCTCAAAATTTGGTCATGCTATTCAAATTTGAAATAATCACTACTCATTTGTTTAGAAATTGATTGTTTTCACAATCTAGAACATGAAAATATTTGCAAATAGCATGACCAAGTGTTGTTGGGCTGGCATCATCATAATTAGTAGTTATAAAAAAGTAATGTTTTCCAAGGCAGTAATGTTTGCTAAAGCAGTAATGCTTCCCAAAGCACATAATTGGATTATGTGGTGAAAATAGTTCCTTTATATTGTACTACAAAAGACCTAAGACTGTAACCAAACTGATATCAGATCACCACGTCATACCCAAATCTGTTGCGATGAATATCTGGACTTCTTCCTGTATAAATTTCAAAGTCGCAATATAACCATTAGGATTGTCTGCAGCAACCCACAGATTTATTCCCCACATAGTAGGTCATCTAGCTTTCATGAACTGCCTAACCCCCAACCTATTTCTTGATTTGACAGTGTGTTTGTCTGCAACAACAATATTCTGTGATGGCTGGTACAGTTGTTGATGCAGTTTATTGCTGTAGTCTTTAGTACAGGATCTACCATATTCACAAACGCCATAAGCGCTTTGTACCTAACCCGAGAAATTATGTCTATTGCCCACAGACCATGATATAAGGTTTCTACACTGCAATAATTTTCAATCTCACTGTCGACCTTTAGCAAACCTGCATATTATACTAAAAGGCAATCAACCTCTCAAGGTTGGTGGACTGCAAGACCCTTTTTTATTAGTATATGGGGATAACTTTTGAGTTATTTGTATGTGGGCATATGTATTGGTATGGCCAAAAAACTACCTCCTGAAGCATTCCCTTAGTAAAAAAGAGTCGAATGAACTCAAGCTCACAGTTCATTGAGCCGAATGAACTCAAGCTCACAGTTGATCGAAATGGATCCTGGACATGTCAGTGAGGAGCAAAATCTGGGAGAACATTCCTGGCGTCAGGATCATCATATCCGTCATGTACTATGGGGCCTAGTGGGGATGCTAGACAGGAAGCTTTCGAAACCTTAGGTCCTAATGGCTGGGCTTCCCTCTACCTCTGCTCATCCCCCTACCTTCCCTCTGGTGAGTGGGGTTCTCATGACTCATCAGAACTCTACTTCCCTGAGGCTATGAAACAGGAACAGCAGATAGGAACAGGATCAATATATTCATCAGTGCGAATAAAAACATTTATAGACATGGTGCCATATAAAATTATAATAAGAGCCAACTAGTAAGATATAAGTATGAATACTTGCCTATTATGTATGTAACAAACAACCAAACATGTGCTTCAAGGCTCATTTTACTTCGCCTAGGAATCAGAGATTTTTATGCCTAAAACACCATAAATTTTCGTCAACAATATAAATAAATACCATTTATATTTGTCAATTTCAGTATGAAACGATTATTTCAACACAAAAAGCGATATGAGGACATACTTGGTCGTACTAGTGAAGCTATACTAAATACAAATAAATTTACAACGCCATGGCAACGGCAAAACATTGAAATAGAAATTGTCTAGAAATGATACAAATACTTGCCTTGAAACTCCAGACACGACTCCCAATGCCAGGTTGAGATACTTGTCCTCATACGAAGACATTCCATCATTACTAGCACTATCAGTTTGCAAAATAAAGCCAAAAACGTCTTCAGAATGCGATTCAAACAAAACTACAACACAATACATTTCAACGCTCGTGCGTTCCCGTGCGCGATAATCAGAAAAATTGCTCTAAAAGATTTGTTTTTCTGCCTAAGCCAATCAAAATCCGTATCTAGGGTAAACAAACACTCCGGAAGTGATTCCTGCAGTCTTTTACCAGGAAACTGTAATGCTTTACCAAGAATTTGCCGTCCGAAGTTGGCCGAACACTTTCCGATCACGAGAATTGCCATAATAGGCTTAGATTATTTCGCAATTTCCCGAGACTGCTCCGAGCTATAGAATGGAAGATGGCGCTTCTTTTGGTATATTTGTTATTATTATACGTGCAAAAGAAGCAAAAAGACGAGCATTTGAATCAGGCGGAACATTCAAAATGCAACTGCAAAATTGATAATGTGTCATTTGCATAAATTTCACCGCATTGATCATTTCAAGGTAAGAAATTGGCTTGAAATTGAGCGAGAAACAATAAAATTATATGAATATTTCTGAATATATAGTATCGATCAAGCGGAATTTTTTGGTGGTATTTTCGTATGTCTACTGCAAATACTCGCGAAGTTCTTTAATATTTAATCTTCCCGTCATATACGTCGGAAATTAATATTGGCGGATCGAATTGAGTTAATAACACACAGGTAAATTGTCATAGCCAGAGGCCACACCGTTCCTAAAAGAATTTACGATTTCCGTTATCTCTTGCTTGCTGGGTCGTTAGATCAAAAAACATACTATCTACAAACTCGCCAGAAAGAAACGAATTTGGGGGAACAGGAACCTGTGGAATCTTGCTAGCTGGATTAGACCCTAAGGTTGAAAAATATTTGGAAAAATTATTGGCTATTGAAATTGGATCTGAACAATCAACATTATTAATTATAAATGTAGATGGGAGTTTACTTGTTTGTTTACGTTTATTGATAATTTCATTCAAGATATTCCACGTTTTTTTACAATTTGACTTATTACGCTCTAATTGCTGTTCATAATATAAACGCTTGGCTAATCGCAAAGAATGATTTAATTTATTTCTATACCTTTTGTACTTAGTTTCCATGGCAATATTTGGAGAGCTCAAATATCACTTTATATATAGACGATTTTTTTTCTTAATTGAATATAAAAGGCCCTTAGAAAGCCAGGGTTTACTAATCTTGGACCTCCCACTTTTAATTTTCTTAAGAGGGAAACAATTGATATATGTTTTACTAAATTCATTAAAAAAACTAGAATAGGCCTTAACTGGATCACTGATATCATCAAGATCAAACCAATTGATTTGAGATAGACAATTACAAAATTCGGTAACATTTTTTGAACTTTTATCGTGATATAGGAAGTATGATGCTTCATCCTTTCCCTCAAATTTCTTATTAAATATGCTGGGGGTAGGTAAATGATCAGATATATCTGAAAGAAGCAAGCCACTAAAAGCATAATTATCCAGATCGTTTGTAAATATATTGTCAATTAAAGTGGCTGAATGCCAACTAATTCTAGTTGGAAGTGTTATTGTGGGAAAAAGCATATTTGCATACATTATGTTGAGGAATTCGCTTGTAAGTTGATGCAATTGTTCATTGAGCAAGTCGGGTCGTGTGTTGTATGCCCTTCGCTCTTGGATATTAGTGTATTGTATATTTTGTATTTTTGACACAAACACTGTCGCTAAATACGAGGTTGGATGTTTACGTTTGCAATTTAAGCCAAAGTTAGTGTCCTCTGGCTGCAGATCGGCGTGTTTGAGAACTCCAGTTGTGAAATATAGCAAGCATGGATCGACCGTTGTGAGTTTACCTTTCGATAATAATGTTGCTCTACCGGCATATTTTGCTCTGTGTTGTGATGTCAACTTGCATCCTGGTCCTCGTTCGGCGAGGTGCGCAAATATTGACTTACGGTCATTTACAGGGAAAGAACCTTTGTCCATTAGATCGTCTAACTCACTGGCTTCTGGTCTGCCCACGGCTGATATTAGTTTGCAGCTCAAACATTGTACTGAAATTTGTGGTGTTTGCAGACAGTGGCTCAGCTTGTATATGAACTTACGAGACCATCGATGCATGGAGTTTGGTTGTGGTATGTATGGAGTGAATTGCTATAATATTCCAGTCAGAATATCTAGAAGAAACAAGGTTTTGCCTAAATTTATTTCGGGAAAGAAAGCAAATTTAAACAATTGTATTCAGATTTCAACCTTAAATGAATCACCGGTTTTGCATACCAATGAAACTATTGTCACTCATAACAATGTAAAGCCTATTCCCGTGAGAATATCTTCAAGACGTAGACACACAGTTCGAGCATATAATAAACGAGTATATAATAAACAAATCCCGCGGAACCTTGTCAATGTAAACATTACGAAAGGATCTCGAAACAACTCGTCACTTATCAACAATGAAACTACTGGTTACGGAAATATCCCCTCTGCTCGTGAACAACAACATTTAACACTCAAGAACTCCCTTATTTTCAGCAATGTAAATGCAAGGTCTTTAAAGAACAAGACTGAAGTTTTCATTGACCATATTATCGAGAACAAAATCGATATATGTGTTGTCACGGAAACTTGGCTAAAAGATGACGATAGTGTAGCGCTTGCAGCTCTCTCATCGCATGGGTATTCGTTTAGAAATATTCCCCGAACGGGTGAGAGAACTGGGGGTGGAACTGGAATTATGGTGCGTGAGAACTTTAAGATCGGATTTATTGAGGGGATACAAAGACTATCTTTTGAAGTATCCGAATGGAATCTTACTGCGAATGGACATATTTCAAAATTTGTTATTGTCTACCGGCCGCCATATTCTGATGTGCATCCCGTTACAATTAGCACCTTTTTTGAAGAGTTCACTATTTATCTTGAAGGTCTGGTCATGTGTTCTGAAGTGCTGATAATTGCTGGTGACTTTAATATACATATGGATGATTTAGCTCATGTTGACACTTGTCGTTTTTCTGAGCTCCTAGAAACTTTCGGACTTGTACAACATGTAAACTTTGCCACTCACCGTTCTGGACACTGGCTTGACCTTATCATTACTCGTTCGTCGAATGATGTTATGGTAGCTTCTCCAAGACCGTCGCTATTTCTTTCTGATCACTGTTTTGCTGAATGTGTTCTCGCAATTTCCTCACCTGGTGCCATTGTTAAAGACGTTTGTTTTCGTAAATTCAGTGGAATAGATTTTTCAGCATTCAGAGCTGACATTACATCTTCGAACCTTAACGAGCTTCCGGATAAGGATCTTGCTGCGAACTATGATAGCACACTACGCGCTATTTTAGAAAAACACGCCCCCGTTCAATATAAAGTCAAAGTGGTGCGTCCTAGAGTGCCATGGTTCAATAATGATTTGATGCGTCTAAAGGCAAGGCGACGAAAACTGGAGAAGAAAATGAGAAAAACCAACAACGTTTCTGACATATCAACATATCGAAATGTGTGCAATGAATACTGTCTCCTCCTAAAGAATACTAAAACAACATACTATAGCGACATGATAGAACACTGCGCAGGAGATTCAAAGAGACTCTTTCAAGTGGTAAGATCTCTATGTAAGGAGCGATCTGACAATCTTCTCCCGCACTCCGACCATCCCCGACAGCTTGCAAATGAGTTTGGTGAATATTTTTGCCGAAAAATCTCTCTTATTAGAGAGAAAATTGCGAGTTGCGACAGTACACCTCCAGACCTTTCCATTCCATCACCTTCTATTAGGCTCGATAAGTTTATTCAAGTTTCAGAAGTTGAAGTCCGCAACATCATTATGTCATCATCTAACGCTAGCTGTCATCTGGATCCCTTTCCAACTTGGTTAGTGAAGAAGTGCGTAGACCAACTAGCGCCTCTTATCACTAAAATGATCAATTCATCTCTGGAAAGCGGTACTGTTCCTGAAAATTGGAAGGTTGCGCTTATTGTACCAATTCTAAAGAAATTTGGTCTTGACTTGGTATTTATGAACTTTCGTCCAATCAGCAACTTGCCTTTTGTTTCTAAAACAGCTGAAAAGGTCGTTGTCTCGCAAATCCTTGATCATTGCTCTGCGCATGCACCTCTAGCTGCCTGTCAGTCTTCCTACCGTAAACACCACTCGACTGAGACAGCACTTCTCAAGGTACAAAGTGATATCCTCTTAAGTATGGATCGGCAAGAAGTTACACTCCTTGTCTTGCTAGATTTAAGTGCTGCTTTCGACACCATCGACCATGACATCATGATTAATTTGTTGGAGAATGACTTTGGTATAACGGATCAGGCTCTTTCTTGGTTAAAGTCTTTCCTGTCTGGCAGAAAGCAGCGCGTTGTTATTGGGCAACAACAGTCTGAAGATTTTGACCTTATCAGTGGAGTTCCTCAAGGAAGTTGCCTTGGACCAATACTGTTTATTATGTACACTTCTCAGCTGTTTCATCTTGTCAAGAAGCACCTACCAACGGCTCATGGTTACGCGGATGATACAAAACTATATCTATCGTTTCGTCCAATTTCGACCGTATCGCAAGACCACGCCATTCAGGCAATGGAGGACTGCATTAGTGACATTCATAACTGGACGACTCATCATAGGCTCATGATGAATGATGACAAAACTGAATTTCTGATTATCGGATCCCGGCAGCAATTGGCCAAGATTAACATCAGTAATGTTCATGTTGGTTCCTCAGAGATCCTGCCAGTTAATTCTGTGCGTGACCTGGGAGCTTGGCTTGACGAAACCATGTCTATGGATGTTCACATTGGGAAAATCTGTAGCAAAGCCTTTCGTGGACTGTATAAAATCAGGCAAATCAGAAAGTTCCTGTCGGAGGAGTCTACAAAGACGCTTATTCATGCCTTCGTAACAGTACATCTGGATTACTGTAACTCTTTGCTGTCCGGGGTCCCACAGCGGCAGATGGATCGTCTTCAAAAAGTTTTTAATGCTGCCGCACGGGTAGTTTACTATATCCCTCGCTATGCGCATATCACACCAGTATTGATGCGACTCCACTGGCTCCCTGTAAGCTATCGGATCAAGTTCAAGATCGCTCTACTAGTTTTCAAAGCCCTGAAAGATATGGCTCCAACATATATACGTGAATTACTTGAACTGAAGCCACTATCTAGGTACGCTCTGCGCAGCGATACTCAGAATCTTCTAAAGGTTCCACGTACTAAATGTAAAACTTTCGGAGACCGAGCTTTCGCTGTAGCAGGGCCTAGAGTATGGAATCAACTTCCACTTGACATTAGAACAAGTGCTACTGTGGACACTTTTAAGAACAGACTTAAAACTTATTTTTATAAATTAGCTTTTTTATAATACGATTATTAACTTTTTATATATTTCATCAATTAGAGACAACTAGATTAGTAGAACCTTTTTGTAATATGTTTTACATATGATATTATGTATTACTTTTATATTTTACTGTATGTAAAGCGCTTTAGAATATTTATATAATTTAAGCGCTATATAAATAACTGTTATTATTATTATTATTATTATTATTTATGTTAAAATCACCCATTATATAGCAATACGTATTTCTTTCGAAATTTTCCCGATTAATATGTTTAAGTTAAGCAATAAAGTCGGCTATGTTTTTTGACTAGGCGGCCAATAAATCACACCAACTATATAATTTTTCCCTTTAGGATTATCAATTTCAACAAACAATGATTCAGCAAGTTTTTTATCATTGAAACGCAAGTCATCACAAATTCTATATTCAAATTCACAAGCAACATACAGACCAACTCTGCCTCCGGTTTTATCACACCAATAATTGTGCACAACAGAGTATCCATCCGTGTCAACATGGTGAGTTAAATCCTGGAGCCATGTTTCAGAAATGGCTATAACGGAAAACTTATTATTTATAGTCGCACGTAAATTCTGGAGCTGAGAAAAGTTACGACCCAAACTTCGAATATTCAAATGCATGAAAGATAAGCAAGGATCACTTTGACTGTTTCTCCACAACATGCTATTTACACTGCTCTCAGTATAAAAATCACAATTTAAATCATTCAAAAAATTAGAATCCGGGTCTAAGTTACTTGTTAAGGTTGAGGTATATTGTTGATTGCAATGAAGTGGATTTAGCATCAAATTAAGTAATATATCAGCTTCTAAATTAACCCTACCATGTGACAATTCGTACATTTCTAGTTCAAAACTATCATTATCGAGACTGCTAAAAGGAAGATCCTTGAGCTCATTGTAAATATCAGAAGCCATTAGAATAAAAATAATTACTTAGCTTTAAGAACACGAATGTTCATAATTAATCTCGACTTTGATTCAGCAGGAAATTGCTTCTAAAATCCCCAAATTCCTGCATAGTGTCAAACAAAACTGGGAGATAATTTCACTTTGGTCTTTCCTTAAATACACCTTTCCATTTCTTGTTCAAATGAACTTGAAATTATACAGGCTTTGAAATTTCTTTGCTTCGGAAAAAATGGCTCTGCTTTGAGCCGTTAAGCTATCATTAACATAAATATGATTCAATACGTCCAAGCCAAGATTGCTGGTAGATTTCGAAGAGAAGTTTCGCCTCTTTTTGTAAATCTCGTCATGTAGATCGCGCCGAGTAAATTTTGCAATAATCTTTGGAGTAAACCCTCTCGTAGAAGGCAAGCGATGGCTGACTGACAACATTGATTCATCAAACTCACATTCAGGGGCTGCAAGGCAGGCAACTTTAAGAACAATAGCAGTAGTATTTTCACCTGCAATCACAGGAATTCCGCTAATTTCAAGCGTGTCTCTATGGGAGTAACAACGTAAATCTTCCACGTCCTTCCATTTGCATTAGCTTTCTCTTCTAGCTGTTTAACACGCTGTTGCAATTGCTCATTAGCTTTACGTAAACTGGCATTCTCTGCTTTAACTTCTTTGATTAAAGCGACCAGATAGTCAAACTTCAATCCTAAGAATTCTCGACTGCTTTTAAAAGAATTCTTGACTGCTTTTAATTTCATCTAAGGCAGATTTAGTTATCTGCAAATGATTTGAAAAAAGATCATTAATATGAGATGTTTGCTGTTTAAAGAGATGATCAAACAAAGCTTCCACGTCTTGTTTATGCACTACTGCAAAAATTAATGAAACTGTTTTACGTTTTCTATAGGTATACAGTTATTTAATACTGCATTTCTAAGAGCCTTCTTCAGTGCGAGAACATATTTCAATGATAATAGCTAGGTAACTTAGTATTTACTAACAAATCAATATTGGACTGTGTAGCACACAGCCTACAAAACAGAAAATTGTAATTATTTTTAATAATAGTTTTTTTTGCCAGAAATGTTGGGGAAAAAATGTGGACATAATTGGCTGTTTTTTTGTCATCTACATCAAATAGTGCTTATGTAGTGTACATTGTATATTGGAATACTTATTACATTATACTGACATCTAAGACAAATTACTGAAATAAGATTGCAATTAGTTTTCTTGTTTGTAAAACACTAATATCTAAACATATGGTCCATGGTTACAGGTTGACAGTATTCTCACTCATGGAATAGCTATGTTAATTTAAGTACTAGTACAATAAACCAATGTTGCCAATCATTTACATGATAAAAGTTGCCCCAATAGGTGGACTTCACCACAGGTTGTTAGCCTCCAAATAATTTTGTAGGCATGGCCACATACACCAATTTTCCTAATATTCTTGAGAGACGTCGATGTTTGTGTGAAACTGTACACATATTACCCAATTAACTACCTTCCTACAACACTCTTACTCGATGCTGATAAAAGTTACCCCAATTTCCCTAATATTCTTGAGAGACACCAATATTTGTGTGAGATTGGACACATATATTCACCAAAGAATTACTTTCCTGTAACATTCTTACTAGTTATTATAAAAGATACCCCAATTTTTTATTCTTAGCACCCCATAAAGCATCGTATGACAAAACGACAACAACCCATGAATGTTCAATGCCAAATTAATATAAACGAGCATGTTTATGACATTCAGTATATAGTTCATAATTTCCAGTCTTAAATCTGTCTGACCGTGTAGCTCAGTTGGTAGAGCGTCGATCTAGTAATTCGAAGGTTGTGGGTTCAAGACCCAGCCACGGCAGACAATATCTTTCTGCTTGCGCTGGGTATGGAAATTATGAAATACACACTCGAGAACATTTTCTACTGTGAACAATAACACATAAAATTTTCTACTGTGAACAATAACACAACATATATATATATATATATATATAAACTTGTGGTAAGGATTTCTTCAGACATAAAATTAACTATATATATATTTGTTAATATTCAAACGTTTCACCGGTTAAGGCTTCTTCAATGGATTGTTAGTAGCAACATGAATATATATATATGAAAATTTTTGTGCACCTGGAATGTGCTTTACAGTACTACAATATGATCTTCAATCAAATTTTCATGGTATTTAGTATTATTATATATCAATAGTCAAAGTCACATTTTTCTAGTGTTTTATTGGTTGAGAGCATATCACATGAGAGTGACGAAATTAGGCTGTCTCCCTCGCAACAGCGTGAGAGGGAGATAATACATTATCGACCGGCAAATAACAAAAAAAATCATGTGCGCCATCACGTGAAGATGCGACCTTTGGACATGCCTAGTACGTAATTAAAACTTTTGCTTTATTAAGTAACTGCAGTGTAGCCAGTGTTTAATATAACGTTTTAACAATAAAATATTTCATGTATTTACGTTCATTTGTTCTTTAATTTGTTGTTTCTTTGACTATTGATATATAATAAAACACTTATTTACTGAGACCTCGGGAAAGCAGTGTGTTTTGTGGACCCTTGACCATCAATGTTTCCCTCGGCTTCGCCTCGGAAAACATCGACGGTCTCGGGTCCACAAAACACACTGTTTCCCTCGGTCTCAGTAAATAAGTGATAAATAACACATTTTTGTTCCTTTGTTTCTTAAGGTGCTCCTGAAAAGTGTTTTGTGCACCTGACCCTAGATTTGCAGCTTTTCCACACCCAAAATCCTGTTTGAAAACTGCCATACTCTTCAGTCTGGTATAGGGGAGGGGGAGTTAGACAACTGAACATGAAAAATCAAATGCCACTGCCTCGGGACAGACTTCCACATCAAATGTTTTTCAAAAATGGGGCATCCCTGGGATAGTTGCATTACAGCCGCATCATATATTTGATTTGTAGTTGTTTCTAACATTATATATTTAATTTGTAATGGGTCGTTCCAGAAAAGATCCACACTCCCCCCACGGAGGAAATTTCTGCCATCCGGAGGGGGAGGAGAGAAACAAATGTTTCTGATAATAGGAAACGTATTAGGACATCCGAAGGGGGTAGGGGGTTAACTTCCAATTTCGTCTGTGGGAGTGGACGAGTGGTATGGATGTTTTCTGGAATGACCCAACCACATTTCCTCACCCTCAGGAAAATACATGGTGTCAATCCGTCTACATCTGTGATAGGTACATCAATGAAATCCCCACTGTTTCTGTGCTCTCCCTTCCCTCCCTCTTAGAGGTATGTTGCCAAAGCTTAATTAAAACACAAATCATCCTATTGCAAAGATCAATATTTTAATGCAGATAATGTTAGCCAAAACGACAAATAAATTATTTTGGGTAAATAATAAACTTTCTTAGTCCAATTTGCTCATAGAAAGTTGGAAGAATTTCTTCATTTCCTTGGCAAACGACTTCGAACACAATCCAAAAAGACTTTGGTCAATATTGAAAGACAAATCGAAATCGTGTAACATTCCCAACACACTCAGCTGTGACAACAAACATAGACCAAGAAACCCATTCATTTAGAATCAGCGGTGATAAACCTGTGGATATTGCGAACATGTTGAGCAACTACTTTTCATCTGTATACATATCGGACAAGTGTGTGTACAACGACGCCATTCTGTGCATGTTTTTCAACAAATCCTTAGATGAGAGTGTCCTACCGGAAGAGTGGAAACTAGCAAACATCGTTCCTGTACATAAGAAAGGCGAAAGAGAATGTACAGAAAACTACAGACCAATCTCGCAGTAACCAATAGTCTCAAAAGTCTTGGAACGCTGCGTTTTCTGCAACATTAAAGTCCACCTATTCCAACTAATACAGAAATCACAGCATGGATTTATTTCAGGCAAATCATGCATAACTAATGTTATTGATGTTCTTGAATTCATTGGCTTGGAATTGGATGCTGGAGGGCAGATTGACGCTATCTACCTTGATATATCCTTGATATATAAGGCTTTTGACAAAGTTAACCACAAGTGCCTCACACACAAATTGCACATAGCAGGATTTGGGGGTAAACTTCTCCAATGGTTTCACTCCCACCCAACGAATCGTATCCAACATGTGACTGTCCTTGGTGCAACATCTAATACCTTCCCAGTAACTTCAGGCGTACCTCAAGGCTCAATTCTTGACCCTCTCCTCTTTGTCTTGTACGTCAACGACCTTCGTAACATGGTCACATCCAGCCAAGTTGCAATGTTCACCGACAATACCAAACTATTCACCACCGTCAAAACTGTAAATGCCTCCAAAGTGATCTCGACATCCTGCAAACATGGTCATTAGCGGCTGGCCTCCCTTTCAACAAAAAAGTGTAAATCACAATGAATCACAAGAAAAACAATGCCAATCATGAACAACTACAAACTTAGCACCCTAAACATACAACAAACTGACAGTGAACGAGATCTCGGTGTGTGGGTGGAGAACAGACAAGTCAACGAACAATTGACCAAAGCAAACAAGTTACTTGGATACATCCAAAGATCATCTCTGTATATCCACAACACCGCAGTCTGGCGCACGCTGTATCTGGCCCTTGTAAGACCACACCTAGGGTATGCAACACAAGCATGGGCTCCACAGTCTGTTGAACTGTTGAAACAAGTCTAGTGCACACAGAGAAGAGCAACTAAATTCATTCTCGAGTTATCATTTTCCAGTATGATGGACTATACCACAAGGCTCTATCGCTCCTACCAATCTGTTATTGGGACAAGTACCTTGACATGGTTCTCATTAAGAACTTGTTACAATGTCAATGATCCTCATTCATACAAAACCATTTGTCCAAAGTGTAAGTCTGTTCGTAGTCTTAGTATTTCAATCTTGTGCTGCATGTAAAAGACGTATTGTTGTTATTTTCATATGTTGTTTGTTATTAGTTGATTATTGTATTTGTTAAATTTGTAATATTAGTTTTAATGTTAGTTTTATGGGGCCGTAGTAATTGGCTAAGCGCTGTTACAGACTCCCTGCCATTAATGATAATATTATATTATAGTTATTTACAAGGCAAAGCTAATAAATTAAATTAATTGAATTAATTTGGTATTCTTGGGTTTCACTAAGGCATAATGCAGTGAATCTGATGGGGGTCAACCTCCAAATGTATTGATGCTTATGCTGTACTTGGAGTGATACAAAATTGCCACCAAACACAAGGCTAATACACAAAACAAACAGATTCAGCTCACTCTGATAACTGTGTTTTATTTTAGAATTGACCCCCCGTCACTTCTGTGACATCATATGAAACCCAAGAATAGAAGACTAACATATGTTTGGCGTTTTTATAATATATAATTAACTTGCTACCATGTTTTCTTTATAGTTGACAAACAGACATGTCCATGTAGCTCTCCAGATTTAATCCAAGAAATACCTAGGAGCATGTACATCAATAGAATGGAACTAGTGGCAGATATACAAAAGTCTCTCTCTCTCTCTCTCTCTCTCTCTATATATATATATATACAGTCATTGCCAAAAAGGTTGTCTAAATACCTAAATATCGATCACGTGACATGTATTTATTCGTGGGTATTTGTGGGGCGTGCATGGTAATTGCGTGTTCGATTAGCGTGGTGAAATTTTCCACAATGCCAAGGCCTTATCGAATGATTTACGCTGGAGGATGATATATCAACGATATTTTTATAATAGAAGCTATGAGGACAATTATTTGTTCGTTCGAAAACGGTCTATATCGGACAGTTAGAACTTTTGTAAACACGGGTGATGTGAAGCCATGCCGTCTTGGTCGCCCGACGGGAATCATAACACTATTTCCCCATAAAGAATACATTATAATGGATTGTATACTTCGCAACCCGCAAATGCATGCTGATAATATCGCTAATGTCACTGGATCAGCCATGTGGGCCGGAGACGCTATGCCGTGCTCTATATAGGTTTGGAATAACGCGTAAGAAGGTAAGCTGTGACATTTTCAATAAGTTAGTATGGCTGTGCCATAACACGCATATTGTGTTCACCGTGCCGGCCTATGAGCAATGTTTAATACGTCTTATAATAAAAAATGTGATAATTTTGAAAACTATTTTCCTTTTCTCCAGATACACAGAGTTGCTCTTCAGCAAAACGAGAACCTCAGGCAACAATTCAAGGCCGAAATCAGCGTATTTAGCCCAAGCCAACTAGTTTTGTCGATGAAACTGGCATTGTATGTAGGTTAACAAAAATAATTATACCTGTCATTTTACGGTTAAGAACTGATCACACTTCCTATATTTATTTAGTTGTACTTTTGTTTAAAGGATAAACGCAGATAACTCGACAATATGGTTATAGCGCTCATGGAACACGTCCGTGATTACAGCTATGCTCGGCCGGTGGGCACCTCATTATTCGGCTATATCAGCAATTTCGAGTGACAGGCTTATAGCTAACCAACTGATGAAAAATCCAGAGGAAAGATTTGACGCGAATTCGTTTATACAATTTCTTAATGAGCAGCTTTTACCGGCAATGAATTCGTTCAACGGGGAAAACCCGCGATCTGTATCGTATAATGGATAAGAGTAATTAATGCAAAATTAACTAACTTAATGTGTATATAAATGGAACCAATACTTGTTATTGTTATAACGACAAGTTTTTAAGCCCCTGAGAATTTTCAATGTATTGTATGTCAAGTCTTTCGTAATTAGTCATCTCATTAGTTCGATTATAATTCTGTTTTACACACAAACCCGTGAGTTTTGCGTATTACTTAGGCATTGAAATTCTAACGATAGCTTGATTTAAAAAGTTCTTCTTAAAGACAAACTTTAAAGAAATTAATAGCATGCATGCATGTGCTTTCTTTCAACAGACAATCAAGCTGTTCATCATGTTCATGTCCAAGAAGTCATAGAACGTGTTTATGACTATATGGAGCAATTAGATAGAAGTATTTGCGAATGTTAAACACTATTTGCGTCAGAATCACTTTGTACTACACTTATTGCAAGATCCTAGCCCCCTAATCTGGAATGCATACGGACAAATACGTCGAATGACTGTTCGGGATACAGGCATTTCGCTCATGGCTACATTTAGGTTTTAAAAACTTAATTTATTTGGTTTTATAAGCTTTTTTAAAGTGCAAAACTACATTTTGCACTTTAAGTGTTGCGCAAATTCTACTCTCCTATACTCTCTTATGAGTTATTCTACTGTAGAACACATTATGAGGTCTACTTAATTCGATCATTAGAGGTTTGTAATGAATACAATTGAGTGCAAGGTTGTAAAGCAATCCTTTGTCTCCAACGTTCTATACGTTGCAAGTCCCAGCAAATATTACTTTTATAAGAGTCTCCACGAGAATTTAAATTTATGTTTTTAATTTGTCACAACTGTCTGAGACTTTCAATTATCATATATAGAATATACACCAAAGTACATTTAATCTTAGAATATAGATAATTCATATAGTTTAAATATATAGTTATGAACACACTATACGTGCAAAAGGGAAACGAAAGTGCCGAGTAATAGACTAGAAGTTTCGTATCCAACGCAAGATAAACAGACGTGACTATGCAACCGCATTGTCAGGGCGCAGTCGAAACTATAGGATCAAATCGCGATGAATTTGCATATTTCCCGCAAGGAGACTTCGTCACATAACCGCATAGACTTCGTCATATAACCACAATAAGTTCCTATTATTTTACTATAAATATAGCCTCTGTATGTTAGTTAGACACATTAGAACTTCAGTCTACTGGAGAGTTAACATCGATTGTGATACAGTGAAGTGTAACGTATCTAATGTCATTGTGACCTTTATTAAAGTTTTTAAAATTTAAACGTGATTTGTGAATTTGTGAGTTGTTGGGCGAAACAAGGGAGGCAATCCCCAACACAACGGTTATTAACATGATATAGCTATATATATACAATTATAAATCTTCTAACATGCAGTACTAGTTTTTTTGCTTGTATGTATGTCTTCTGGATTGTCTATGGTAAAACAGAATTATAATCGAACTAATGAGATACTGTATGATTAATTACGAAAGACTTGACATACAATAGGTTGAAAATTCCCAGGGGCTTAAAAACTTGTGCTTATAACAATAACAAGTATTGGTTTCATTTATATACACATTAAAGGACATTGGCAACGAAAATTTTTATTGGCTATTTCAATCCTACGTGACAACCGAACTATGAAAATATTATCATTTCCTTCTTGAACGTTTTAGTCTACGAGTAAAATGCATGCAAACTTTGTGTTTCGGCCAGTTTCGCCGCCATCTTGGAAAATACTTTTGAAAAATTATCTCGAAGGTCAATGAACTTTGTGACGTCATTGGCTGGGTAGCACCAAAACTACAAGAGAGAATTCTATTGCGTGCGTGTTATGTTAGCTAAAAATATGTCGTTTTGAGCGTTATACTGGCCAACACTCTTCGCAATCAAACAAGAGAAGTCTACACTATCAGATAAAAACACATCTAGCGACTGGGAAAGCAAGAAATGGCGCAATTTACAATGCAGGTAATTGGTCATAAAATATTGCATTAGTATTTGCCTTGTTACACTTCTGCGCTTATTTAACACGGAGTAGGATATATACTATGAGAAATAGTGTTACAAACAAGTTACATACTTGGTAAAACTTTTCTGCCTTTTGTTTTGGCTCAAAATGCACTACGCGTGGTAATACACGGTATTGTTTATAGTCATGAGATTGTGAGTTACCCAGCCAATGACGTCAGATAATGTATTTTGTGGCATAATTAGCATAAGCGCTTATTTTCAAAATGGCGGACAACTGTTCAAATTTTCTCAAATTCAATCAAATTTTCTCAGCAACTAAATGCGACAAACCGGCCAAAATATGAAATTAAATATTCCGTAAGTATACCTAATAGATATAAGTAATAAAAATTTTGGTTGCCAATGTCCTTTAAGGTGGCTCCCTACAGTTATTCTTGTTTAAGCAATAATTCCGTAAAACAGGCTTATTCGTGCAGAACGCAAATTCTTTTCGACTTGGTGGCAATATTGGTCTAAGTCATAAAGCCTTCCAATTTAACCCATAAATGTGCCGCTATCTGAAAAACGATGTCGGTGACCTATCTTTTTTATTTCATATATCAATAAGGAATGATGTTCTGTAACCGTGGTGAAAGTTTAAAAAAATTCTGTAGTGTGTGATTTTTTTTAAAGCGAAAAATTTATTGCGAAATTTCCACACTACAGATTTTTTTAAAATTTGAAATTTATAAAATTTACCGCAAAAGAAATTCGTGGTCAAAATTTGAAGATAGGTCACCGATGAAACTAATGAGTAAAATGCAAATAAAGTTAGAAAATAGCCTTGTGTAACTCGAGAAATTCCCCTTATTGAAAAGCGTCGCTGACTAGTAAAAGATTGTACGCGGGCGCAGAACAAGTTTTCATTCAGCAAAATCGAGCCACAATGTTGTTTTTACTGTTTTGTTTTTGTCAACTTTTCGATTTATTTGAGTGCTATGGACAGCCAAGGGTTATTGTGAAGGATTAAATCGATGAAAACAAGGTTGAAGCTAATTGAATCCTGCCGTTTACTCAATCTATGAGCTGTAACAGCCTATTAACAGGTGGACGTGTTTTTTTGTTTCATGTTTGGTTTTGTACTTTTTGCTAAAAATGAACAATTAGGCTATGAAACTGAAATATTTTTCTGTTTACATATAATCACTTTAATCTTTTAGAAACTCGACTAAAAACGTGAACGTTTTCTTGAGAAGTAAACAACTTTTTAAACGTTTGTATGCAATTTTGCAAATGTTTTACAGTTGAGTCAGTTGACAGTGTATAAAAAAGTTTAAAAATATTGTTTCGTAGCTATTTTTTGGTCTAGTGATATTCATATCATATGTAGAATTGCTGTATAGACTCGCAAGTGATTTGGCACTCAAAATGAAGTGTTATTCAACGCTTTTTTCCATTAGAAACCTTTCAGAAATAGCTTTATTTTTAAAAAAAGCATGGTCAATTTTTGTTTTGTTTTGATCATGCAGTTGCGTGGGATAGTTCACGTACTTGTCCCGCGAACATCCCGCACGGAACTGTAGGGAGCCTCCTTAAGTTAGTTAATTTTGCATTAATTACTATTACAGATCGTGGGTTTTCCCCTGTTGAACGAATTCATTGTCGATAAAAGCTGCTCATTAAGAAATTGCATGTATAAACGAATTCGCATCAATTCTTTCCTCTGGATTTTTCATCAGTTGCTTAGCTATGAGCCCGTCACTCGAAATTGCTGATATAGCCGAATAATGAGGTGCCCACCGAGCATAGCTGTAATCACGGACGACGGGACGTGTTCCACGAGCGCTATAACCATATTGTCGAGTTATCCGTTTATCCTTTAAACAAAAGTACAACTAAATAAATATAGGAAGTGTGATCAGTTCTTAACAGTAAAACGACAGGTATAATTATTTTTGTTAACCTACATACAGTGCCAGTTTCATCGACGAAAACTAGTTGGCTTGGGCTAAATACGCTGATTTCGGCCTTGAATTGTTGCCTGAGGTTCTCGTTTTGCTTAAGAGCAACTCTGTGTATCTGGAGAAAAGGAAAATAGTTTTCAAAATTATCACATTTTTTTATTATAAGACGTATTAAACATTGCTCATAGGCCGAATCGATGAAACAACATGTGTGTTATGGCACAGCCATACTCACTTTTCGAAAATGTCACAGCTTACCTTCTTACGTGTTATTCCAAGCCTATATAGAGCACGGCATAGCGTCTCCGGTCCAAATGCTGATCCAGTGACATTGGGGATATTATATCAGCCATTTCATGGAGCTGCATTTGCGGGTTGCGAAGTATACAATCCGTTATAATGTATTCTTCATGGGGAAATAGTATATGCTTCCCGTCGGGCGATCAAGACGGCATGGTTGCACATCACCCGTGTTTACAAAAGTTCTAACTGTCCGATAGACGGTTTTGGAACAAACAAATAATTGTGAAGCTATGTCCTCATAGCTTCTATTATAAAAATATCGTATATATATATATATATATATATAAATCATTCAATAATGTTGTATACAGAAACAATATGGAGCTCTCGAAACATGTGTGGAACTTAAAGGAAAAGCACCAGGACTTCACGATTAATTGGTCTATCCTGAAACGAGCAGCCTCATATTCCAGAGGTGGAAAGAGATGTAACCTTTGCCTCCAAGAAAAACTTGGATAAATCAAACTTGCTGAATAGGAGACGCAAGTTGTTCTCAAAGTGCGTTCACCAAAAACGATTCTTGGCCGGAAAGTTTGAATGTGCGCAAGCTCAATCACACATGCAAACTTAGTTATGCAAGCAGTACAACAGATATCAATGTCATCAAGCCGGAAAAATTAGTTGAACATACATCGTCGCCTGAAGAATAAAAAAGCCAGTATGGATCCTTCGGCTCGGTATACACATATCCCTCATTACCATGGCAGCTTTCAAAGTTTCCATTCAAAGACTTCCATGCATCTTCAGGAAAGTACTTCTTGCATTCCGTACACGCAGGCTAGCATTCCAAAGTTAGCATCTGAAATTCATATTCACTGAGTTGTATATCAGTAACGTCTACATCACTCTCTTCCAATATTGCTCTGGCAGCCATGACTTCATCAACCCTGTCTTCATCCACAACTTTGCACAGAGCTTTGCAGGCATCCTCAGAAATTACAATGTTAGTAACTTGAGCATTGTTATCCTTTGGAGTAAGGTGAAAAATGTTTTCCTGGTGAGCCAAATTGGTCCACTCCATAGCTGCCCATCTTTTTTACTTGTATGTCCTTAGGAAGGCCCTGCTTTTTTATCTTCTTCTGTTAGCATTGAAGGCTTGATCCTTTGCAATTTCTTAGCCTCATTCTGAAGCAACATACCTCATTTTTTCTGCCTTGGAATCAATTTCTTTACAGGCATCTACAATATGAATGCAATAATGAAAACATCCATTGCAACTTGACAATGGAATACTCTACTATTAAAAACATACCCAGCGATTAGCATATCCAAATGCAAAATACCTGCTACGAACAAATAGGCAAGGTCTAGCCCAAATAAATTATAGACGATCACCGCTTTCTTCAAGCAAACCAATGGCAAACTATGGTGCCCAGACAAATTAAACAAGTCCTCGAGCTCTCAATCCAACTTAACGAAAATGCTCGCCCATATAAATGTAGCAAGTCCTTGATCACACTGAGCAAACTCTCGCCCATATAAGTTAAACAAGTCTGCTATCTCGATCAGACTTAGGGGACTCTCGCGCATATAAATTAAACACCCCCCAATCAGACATAGCGTCGATCAGGCTTAGCAAACTCTGGCCCATAGAAATTAAACAAGCCCTCGATCTGCACGATCAGGCTGAGCAAACGCCTGCCGATATAAATTAAACATGCCCTCGATCTGCTCAATCAGGCTTAGCGAACTCTCTCCCATATTTATTAAACGCACCCATGATCAGGTTTACCGAGATCTTGCCCATATAAATTAAACATACCCTCGAACTACTCGATCAGACTAAGCGAACTCTCGCTTATATAAATTAAACACACCCTCGGTCTACTTGATCAGGCTTAACTCCTTGTCGACAAGTAGTTTCGCATTACATTACAATTCAATTTTTCAAATGTAAATATCGCGGCGAGTATTTACCCCCCTTTAAAACAAAACCCACCATTGTAATCCTCACAAAATAACCTTTCGAACCGGGGGTCAAGTGCTGTCGAACATTATACAAACCGAAACAATCATATAGTTATATTCACCGCTTCGCCAAACATTCAAACGATAAAAAGAGAAAAAGTTGAATATCTTCTAAACTTTTCGTCATTTTCTGAAAGGCTATATGTGCAAAATACTCTTTGTATTCAAGCGCTTTAGTGTAGAAAGTTTCGTATGAATACGAGTAGAAATATTTATTTTGAATTTTTAAAGTATCGGGTTTTACTCGCACGCGCTTGTATTACGTAATACTTGGCCAATAAGGAGCTCCCTTTAGCCGGGATGACGTCAAACTCACGCGTATGGGTGCACTTTGACCTGTAGAGTCCATTTCTGTAGAGTCACGCGATACAAGCGTGGCATTGTTTTGACGAGTTTTCGTCGTATTTCCGGTTGGGATTATCGCAAATTCGGAGCAAAAATGTAAAATTCGGCACTAAAAGTCACCCTTTAAGGATAGAAGCTTGGAAATAACGTTATACATGGCATTTTAAATGATTAATTCATCAAGAATATCGCAATGAGCATACGTTTCAAGGGGCCGAAGTTATATTCGGCGTAAGGTATGTTTATGTTTTTATAATTTGTTGGTAAAATGCATAATTTGATCGTATTCGATCTCACTTTACTTTTAAAGCTCATAAATCGCTATAATGTTGCCAATGACTAAAACTATTGCTCCGAGTGAGGAGATCTCGTCACACTGAATCGAACGGTGGTATTTTTGTCCTCATAGCATTCAATGAACCGAAGATATTAAATCGGCAAAGCGTATTGCTTACAAGCATTGCGGTAATAGGGTTGTGTCGTTAAAGAGTTAATGAACTCTCGTGTATATAAATTAAACACACCCTCGATCTACTCAATCAGACTAAGTAGCAAACCCTCGCCCATATAAAATAAATACACCCTCAATCTGCTTGATCAGACATGGCGAACTCTCACTTATATAAATGAAACAAGGCCTCAAACTGCTCGATCAGGCTTAGCGACCCTCGCTCATATAAATTAAACAAACCCTCAATCTGCTCGATCAGGCTTAAACACGCATAGCCAAACCACAACTTCACAGGGAAAAAATAACGTAACATAATGTACTTCAACACGAAGGCAGGCGACAAGCGTACAAAAACCAAATTGATTATCAACAAACAACACAACTCTTCAGTAACCATAGTAGTCTAGGACCTGTATATGAGTTTGTATGCATTTCATTTAGGACAGATAATCTCAACTGTTTTAGGGCAAGTTGACCATGACGGTCAACATGGTAACGCTGCCCGAACCCCAATCCGGGACGAAACGTCCGAAACTG
>CACRXK020000409.1:0-83724 GCA_902702795.2 Paramuricea clavata | reverse complement strand
CCTCAAAATCTGCGCCATCGTTATAAAGGGGATTTGCTTATACCCACGATATTTTATTTTCCAACAACTTGTAACTTTTATCTTCACATCTTTTTTTCCTTTTCTTACCATTTGTGACAAAAAACACATCATCTTGTAGTTTATCGCCTCTGATCTTTGTGACGTTCATAATAACATCTTTGAATGTTGTTTTCTTGATTCTATTCACCTCTGCCTCCGTGAAATGTCTGCACAGAAGAGTATATGTATACGTACATGTTAGAATTGCACCTCTGGGAAGAACAGTTCAGAACTGATATAAGTAAAGTTAGTTTAGTTTAGGAAGAACTGATAGAGCTAATGAGCTATCCAGTATAAATAATGTTAGTTTAGGTTTCCTCCTGTAGTAACATTGGATCAATAAGAGTAGATCCTTACTGGACCTCTGGGGAGAACAGTTTAGAATTGATAGAGAAACTACCCGGTATTATGAATAAAGTTAGTTTAGTTTAGGTTTCCTTTTGTATTTTGTATCAATAAGAGATTGTCCTTACTGGACCTCTAGGAAGAACAGTTGAGAACTGATAGAGCTATCCAGTATAAATAAAGTTAGCTTAGTTTAGGTTTCCTCCTGTAGTAACACTGGATCAATAAGAGATGATCCTCACTGGACCTCTAGGAAGACCAGTTCAGAACTGATAGAGCTATCCAGTATAAATAAAGTTACTTTAGTTTTGGTTTCCTCCTGTAGTAACACTGGATCAATAAGAGATGTTTCTTACTAGACCTCTAGGAAGTTAACAGCTTAGGACAGATAAAGATATCAAGCATAAATAAAGTTAATGTTAGTTTAAAAACTGATACCTTGTCTGTTTAAAGTTTTCATACCAAAACCTATCTCCATCTCTCATCCTCAAAAACTGATCCAATATTATCTTTGAGAATAATTCTCCAGGTCCATGTTTTCCTGACTCTAACATCCCACCAACCCAGATATCAATATTGTTCGTATCATTCTTGTAGAGTTTTGAAATGTCATCTAGTACCTGGCGTGGATAACATAAGATACAGTTAGTTTGCTGTCTCTTCCGTATGTCTCTTGCCGCTAAGTTAAGTCTGCTATTGTAGATTAATGGGGGGTAGGGCATTGACCCTACCTAGTGGTGTCTAGCACCCCCTAGAGAAGTCCAGCACCGCCGCCCAAAAATCTGCTTGACCATGCCACAGAATAAAGACATACAGAAGTGTAAATTGCATTACAAAACCATAAGGTGCTTTTTTACCGAAATAGCTGGCGGCCATGTTCTTAGCAAGTGCCCTAAAGAGAGGCATTCACCCCCCTGGAATATTAAATTTTCAATATGTTTTCAGGGGGGTGACTGCCTCTCTTTAGGGGAAATTAACCTGAAGTGAGATCTCTGTATGTACTTCCTCTGTGACCATGCATTTTCTAATAAAACACAAAAAATAGACATTCCGAAAATTGTAAACATTGTCATTATTTACGTTTCGACTATAATTTAAGTCCTCTTCAGAAGAAAGAATTTTCTTCTGAAGATGACTTAAATTATAGTTGAAACGTAATGAATGATAATATTTACAATTGTCGGAGTGTCTATTGTTTCGTGTTTTATTAAAAACTCTATGACAACCGCAATTTTCATACATTTTCTGCTTTTCGAATAGTGATTAGCGCAACTTCTGCTGTTAGAGCGTGTCGATTTCTTGAAACGATTTCATCGATTTGTGAGCTCAAATTCATATTACTAGATTACATTGGTATCGAAGGAACTAGATTCTGTTCCGAAATATCACTTACTCGAACCGTCCTGACCGCGTAGCTCAGTTGGAAGAGCATTGGGCTAGTATTCCAAAGGTCGTAGGTTCGAATCCCACCGTGGCCGGGCATATTTTTCAAGCTAGCCCGGTGTGGATATACACTCAGAGTAACACCACAAATATCATGTCGAGGTTGTTATACAGCAATATTTTCAAATATACTGTACTTTAACAAGCAAGTTTACCATACTGTGCTAGTGTGCTACAGCAACTGTCCAGTCACGCAAAAAAATATCACGTAATAAAAAGCCGATATAAACTTTATAAACAAAATATAATGTAAAGCGTACAGATTCGGCCATTTCAAATAATGGTAATGTTGGAATAGTAGTTTTGCAGACTGCAGAGAAGAGTGAGCAGTAGAGGCTCCCTCATGCACCACCCCATGGAAAACCTGCACCCCTCCTTGCAGATGAGGCTATAGATCCTACCCTGTAAATGCCCACGATCTTGAGAGTTTTGATATGCGGTGATAATGATTACATGTTTCATACCTTGCTTGGCACAACGTCCGTGTCATTGTTAATTTTTCTGAAACTATCCACTGGCTGTAAATTGAAAGCCATCCTTGCTGTATTGTAGTCGGGTAGCCCGTGATCTCTGCCTCGTTGGATTGTCACCGCTGCCAGATCACGTCGCGAGTGCTCTAACGGACCATAGGCAAACTCTGGAAAAAAGATTAAACATTTAGGCCCGGTTTAGACGGCGAAGTTTTCATGCGCCGAATCTAATGCAAGGATTAAGTGCGACGCTGGTTTTGATTAAGTTCGACACGACTCGAAGATGCGACAAGACAAGTCGTATATGCGACACAGGTTATTTTATGGGGAAGTTCACAGTGTCACAGTCAGGGCCGTTGCCAGGACTTTTCCTTTTTTGGTGGTGGTAGTGGGGATGAGGTCAGATTTAACAGAATTTTTCCAGCTTAACGTTTTTACTTGATTTTTACCATTGTTGGTGGGAGCAAAATTATTTGAAAATTTGAAGTCTCTATCCTCCCCAATATTTCAATATTTTAGTATTGCTTAACAATGAAGATAAGTATTATTACTTACAGTTTAATGCGAGTACAAAAATTGAGAACATTTTGGAAATTTGGAGTCTCCAGATCGTTAGAAAGGGTATTTGGCCTGGTCCCCCCTGCTATGACGCGTCTCAACGTCTTTAGTTGGTCGATTGTTAACTCTAATTCTGATTCGGAGCACAGAGTTAACTTTTCTATGCCCTGAGAATTACCTAAATTTACCTGAAAATCTACTGGAAATCTACCTGAAATTGCTCATGAGCAATTATGGGGGGGGCACAGTGGTTCGTCCAAATCCTCCAATTCAGATTGGACTGGATTTCTGCCTCGCACTTTGATCCAGTCCTCGCCTTCCTCGACGTGATGAACTCAGTTGCCCGGACTTGAAATCTAGTCCAGTCCTCATAGCGGATTTCAAATATTACATGTAGTTTGTTTCAATATAACTACGAAATTTCTTGCAAGTCTTCAACAAAATTAGTGTCTTCAGCTTTTTGGTTGACCATTCTGTAAAGTAGTGGTTTCTGGTGATCCTGGCTGTCTCTTTCATTTGTATCACTTCTAAATTTCAAATACGATTTTATCAAGTACAGTCCTCTCTCTGTGTCGAGCATCTTAAAGTGATCTAATGTTGTACAGAACTCATGCATGTGAGTAGAGTTAAGTCTCTCTGAGCTAAGCATGGTTAGATCATGCAGATGTAGTACATGTTCTTGAATGTGGGCTATCTTAAAGTGATATGATGTTGTACAGTATACATGCATGTGAGTAGAGTCAGGCCTCTCTGAGCGAAGCATGGTTAGATCATGCAGATGTAGTACATGTTCTTGAATGTGGGCTATCTTAAAGTGATCTGATGTTGTACAGAACACATGCATGTGAGTAGAGTCAGGCCTCTCTGAGCTAAGCATGGTTAGATCATGCAGATGTAGTACATGTCCTTGAATGTGGGCTATCTTAAAGTGATCTGATGTTGTACAGTATACATGCATGTGAGTAGAGTCAGGCCTTTCTGAGCTAAGCATGGTTAGATCATGCAGATGTAGTACATGTTCTTGAATGTGGGCTATCTTAAAGTGATCTGATGTTGTACAGAATACATGCATGTGAGTAGAGCTAAGTCTCTCTGAGTTAAGTAGTGATGCACTGATATCCATATCGGTGTATCGGTATCGGCTTATCGGTACTAAAATAGAAATATCGGTATCTCTAATTTTGTTGTTGATATTACCGATATTACAAACTGTTATGAAATATTAATGATTGGTTATAGTTGCAGTTCAATAGTTATATTTTTATTACAAATAAACAGTCACTAGCGTAGTTTATATACTAGTTTGTTGCACGCATTTGCAGCATTTCATTTGATATTTTCAGTATTTAGAAACAAATGAATTGAATTAAATTCAAAAGTGTTCAAGTAGAACTGTCATGATACATGTCAACTTTACATTTTGTGAAATGACATAGAATATCGGTATCGGCAAAATATCGGTCCTTCAATATCGGAATATCGGTGAATTTCCATATCGGTGCATCACTGGAGTTAAGCATGGTTAAATATGGGCTATCCTAAGGTGATCTGTTGTTGTACACCATCCAAAGATAGACGTGCAGTCGACTATTCTCAATCTCATCCAAGACTTATATATGAGCCACACCTTTCTTGTGCTTCATTAAAGTGTAATATTTCATTGTTACCTCAGAGTTCCAGTATCTGTTGCAGAGTCTGCAACGAGTATACTCATCCCCAGGATATTTACAATCATTCGGGTATCTAGTAAAGTAAAAAAAAACACATTTGGATAATGATGTATTGTACAACACATCTTCTGTTGCTATGATCATGAGTTTAAAGTGTGCCTTGACTACCTGACCAGCTTATTGTAGAGTACAGCGCTTTTCCTACCCTATTCCACTATTATTATTACTATTATTATTTATTATTATTATTATTTTAAAATACAGTATTCCCTATCCTGGCTTTTCAATACTTGTTTACATATAAAATATTAAAAGTTCTATTAATATAAAAGTTGTATATAAAATATTTAATCTTTACGATAATGTTAATTGTTTCCTAACATTTTCTTCTTCAACTCAGTTTTGAATGGTAATTTCTTCAACTCGTTTTCTATGGCTATTCCAAATCTTTACAGTTCTATAATGGAAACTCTTTTGCCTTGTCGTTGTTTTGTATGGTGGAATAATTAGATCCTCCTTATTCCTCTAGACAGCTATATTCTACACAGACAATCTTCGAGTTAGTCACTGCTTGCACAGCCAGTCTTATATGACTAAAATTTACGAAGATTTTCGAAGTGTTTCCCAATAACTCTCTGCTTAGATATTTAGACTACGTGCACACGGTAACGTTTTCGAGCGTTTTCATTTGCGTTTTCACGCTAAAACGGATGCGAAAACTATTAATTTACGACTGAAGCTGTAGTTTATTTAATATATTGGAGATATTTTCCTTTGAACCACGTGAACAGGGCATCAAAGCGATTAAAGGGACAAAAACGTTTTTGAAAACGCTCGAAAACGACGCCCGTGTGCACATAGCCTTAGTTCCTCTTCCTGTAATATGGCCTGTAACTCCGGAATTCTTAAAGGGATATGGCAATATAAATTAAGTTTGTCTTATTTGAAAGAACATTTAAAATGATATATAAACTTCCTTTACACTAGTTATTCCGTATCTTGCTTGGTTTTCGAAATAAATCGACTTATTTTGATCAAAAGCAGCGTGCATTCCGCCATCTTGGATATGCATTCGATATGCATACGTCACAAGTAGGGTAAAAAGCGAAACTTTTATCTTGCAAACCACATGTCATTATCAATATGAAACTCGATTTTCCGAAGTCTTTTTAGTACTCAATTAACTCACAACATTTTAAGAAACTTTTGGAAGAAATTTAGTCCCACATGAAGACGTTTTAACAAGTCTGCCCTGCTTGTGACGTCATCAAAAACTGAGGCCCGCGGCATCTGCCGCATCTGCCACGTAGTTAATAGGGAGCTTTAGATTTGACTACGAGTACGACTACGAGTACGAGATTTGATCGCGTGCGAGGAAATAACCGTAGTCGTTTTCGTTTCCATTCAAATGTTGCTTTTATAACAGTAAACCAACAACTAGAGAAAAAGTTTCATAAAGTAAATCTCCTGCCGACTAAAATCCCCTACAAAACGTGTAAATAAGTCATAACATTAAAAACAGGCCAGATATTTAGCACTAATATATTATTTGCGCCGGATAAACGCTATATAAATGCTACAAATTATTTTTGGAAAACAAAAAAAAGTCAACTTTCTTTGTTTTTTTTGAAAAGTCGTCGTGAGGACTACGAGGTTTCTCCACAATTTCGTACTCAGATGGGCGACGGCTACGACTTTTTAGCGTCAGTACGGGATGGCGTAAGCATACAGCATGCGTTTAGCTTGACGAATCTCGTACTCGTAGTCGTACTCGTAGTCAAATCTAAAGTTCCCTAATACGGCCCTGACTGCGAATGTTTTAAATTGCTTCAAAAACGATCGACCTGGTAAGTTTATTGGCGAAGTAATTTTAAATAATACGTTGTGTAAGTCGAGAAAATCAAAGTTAAATTTTATCGGTAAATCAATATGCTTTTTAGTCGCTGGGCAGAGCTCGCAGCGACTCTAGGTTTCGGCACGCATTTGTGTCGGATCTTGGATCGTTAGCCACAAAATGACAATACGTCATTAATAAAAAATAAAAATTACGTCATTACTATTCGTCGCTGAATTCAAGATGGCCGCTTACTACGAGCGAATGGTATCATCGATTTTGTACATATTTTTTTTATTTTTCCGATGAACCTTAAAAGTTTTCCGATGAAACAGACTTTATAAAGCGAAAGTCATTTTATGTGAGTAAACTTGGAAGGCTACAAGCTTGAAATAGAGGACAAAAGTTCACAATTTTCAATTTTACAAAGTTGGAACGGGCCGCAACCTTTGTAAATCGCAAAAATAATATTCGCAAACTGCTGTTTATTTGGGTGCTTTTTTTACGGCTGTTGATGCAAATAATCCTGTTACGGATAGGTGGTCAAAAGAACATGGTGTAGCCTAACAAGACCGAAATACAACCACAGTGATCACCATTCATCACTACTTGTGTGAAATTTAAACTTTGCCGCTAGGTGTCAGGCTTTTAAATCTGTAATATTTCAGTCATTTTATGATCAATGTATTGTGTTTCTAACGCCAAACTGGAAAATGTTGGAGCCACAGTAATAGACTCTTTCAAGGTCAAGATGCCATAATCAAACACAGTCTAAGAGCTGCAAACACAATGGAAATTCCTACTAGTAAATTTGCAAGGTTGTATAAACACAATGGTGTAAAAAGGATTGATGCACATGATTCGTACGCAAAATTCCCATTGGTCAGAAATAAATAGCTTTGTTTTTAAGGTAATGCCAAATTGTTGTTCACGTAATGATATTCCGTACTTGTAATTGTACTTTAACTATTTTTGGCCATGTTAATGACTGCCTTTGCTGCAGTCAATAACAGTTATGATTATTATTTAATATGTAATTCCTGGGCATTTGATGAAAATTGGAATATTTAGTTTTGAGATATTGGTGGAAAAGTTGGCCATTATTGTCATATTTTAAATTAGCTTTGATAATCTAATGTATCAATTAATTCCAGCAGTTCCCACCCCTGGGCCTTTGCAGCTATTCCTAATCATGGGGGTGGGGCTATTGCCGATATTTTTTAGCCCTGGGGTGAGGATTTTGACATTTTCCATCATGGGGGATTTGGTAGATTTGCTGGAAAACTGATATTTAATTTGATTGCAAATGGCTTGTGGACATAGCCATTTTCTTCCCAGAAATGGCTAATACCTCGGGGGGGATGGGCACTGCTGGAATTGACTGATACGTAATTAACAATTGCCATTTTGATTGGTTGTTATTTTTGTGCATCCCAATCATTGTCCACTTTTTATTGACTTCAGTAACAGGCTTACCCTGCGAGCAAAGTCCTCTCGTATTTCTTCTCAGCACGAGAGAGACTCTGCAGAACTTGTGTATATTCTTTGTGGAGCCGACAATCCAAAAACATGGATAATTATGAGTAATTTCAGGTTTGATACCAGTTTTATAACCGGTTTTGATCTGAACCGGAAACTACTTATTAAATCTTCCTCTGGGAAATAGGCAGTTGCTTAGCAACCTTCGCGCATGCTCAAATGAATTTATACACAAGTTCTGCAGAATCTCTTTCGGTTTTCCGTGCCGTGCCGAGAAGAAATACGAGAGGACTTTGCTCACAGGGTATAACAGGCTCTATTTCAAGCATCGAGCCTGACACGCAAGCTACCTTCAAAGGGCCTATTTGGCAACTTCTGTTGTGGTTACCCAGCCTGAGGCAAAAGTAATAAATTATGAATTGTTATAAATGTTCTGTGAAGTGCACATATTTTTCCTGCAGTTAGGGACCAGTCCTTATTTATGGAAGAGGGAGGGGGGGGGCAAAAGGTGGGGCCATGACCCCATGAGTATAAATAATTTACTAGAAGGGGGGGATTAAATTTTTTGAGAAAATCAGTTGAAGGGTCAAAATGTGGAGTTGTAATAAATTTGTTTAAGCCTGGTTTCCAGTGTCCTCGAAGTTGGCCTAAGCCAGATAAATCCAATATATGATATCAACCTCGTACCCAGGGCTTCTGCGCTTATACACTGCTCTCAGAAGAGAGAGCAATAAGCGCAGAAGCCCTGTGCAGAAGACCTTATTTTAATAGCCCCAGCGACTAAACGCTCAACAGAGCGTCTTGTTTGTTTTAAAATGCATGCGTTTGTTTTTACGTAATGGACCGTCGGAAAATATTACTAAAATCACTAAACTGTCAACATCTCCGCTAAGATTTTCAAACGGGAAAAGACGTTTGATAATTCCAAATTCAATTTTGGTTCAATCATGTGATCAAATTGTTTCATCATTTTGGTCACATGACTTCACGATTTGAGAATGCTGATTATTCCCAGTCAACTGCGAAACAACTCAGTATATCATCAAGATTGAGATCATATTTTCGCTAAAAGGGAGATCATAAGATAGATAGATTGTTTATTACGATTATGGAACTCTAAAATGAACATAACACGTTTGCAACAAATATTTCATATATTCTGTTACATTGACCTTCGTTTGGATGTTTTGTGACCTTGTTTACGTTTGAATAAATTGACTGTTGAGTAACGAATTTCTGACTTTTATTTCAAGCCTATACGCACCTGATTGGATAATAAAATTAGAAACCCATATACAAAAATAAATTGATAACAAAAACATGAAGTCAGTGATCAAAATGATGAAACAATTTGATCACATGATTGAACAAAAATTGAATTTGGAATTATCAAACGTCTTTTCCCGTTTGAAATTCCTAGCGGCGATGTTGGCAGTTTAATGATTTTAGTAATAATGGACCGCTGAAAGTGCTTCTCAGCCAATCACAGTCCACCATTTCACCGGAAGTGATGCTTGCCATATAATAAGCAGGCGTAAAGTGGTTGCATTTCAAATTTCGCCATATTCTGAATGAAGAGGAATTGTGGCGTCAGCAATAAATTCCATACGCCAGAGTACACGCCAAATCGCAGCGTGTATTAACGTAGCTTAAAGGCACAGTTCAGCCTTTTGAATGATGGTTTTTAAGGCGCATTTCAGCCCTTTTAATTGAAAAAACTAACTAGGAAAATCAATTAAGCATAATTCAAAATCAGCAAACTTAATGTTTTTAACATTTAAAACATTTTTATTGTAATTAAAGGGGCTGAAATGCGCCTTAAAAAGCATCATTCAAAAGGCTGAACTGTGCCTTTAAGCTAAAAACAGTTTATCGGCAAAAGCAGTTTAGTTGAATGAACATTTCAAAACATTTTTATACGAAGCGTTTCAGATAAAATTTTACATTAAATCAAAGCTCACAAAATGCAAAATACCATTCCTATACAGTATATATTTTGGAAATTCATTGTTGTATTATTAAAAGTACCAATCTTTTTTTTAGTACCAAAACGTACCAAGATTATTTTTTGAGTGCGTAAGAATTGTTTAATCTTTTTGCTGACGTGTTTTGAATATTTATGTTCTTTTAGTGGTTTCCATCTCGCAAAGGTCTTATATCTGGTATCATCGTGTCTGGATTTGGTGCTGGTGCATTTATTTTTGATCAAGTGCAGACAGCATTTATTAACCCACATAATTTGAAAGCCAATGTGACTGAAGGCCCTGGTGATGAAAAGTAAGTTATCTAAGAGTAATAATATTCGGGAAGTATCGTAATTGTCACCATCAATCACAACTTTTACTTATACGGTCAACTCGCGCACTAGCGTGTGACCTTGTGTACATAAATAAACAAATTGGCAACACAATTACTCGCAAGTTTACAAACGACAATTTTTTCAAGGTTGTGTTGAAATAAAGATTAGATCAATTAATAATGTCTCAACAGTCCAGTTGAATGCTTTAAAATGTGTTAATTAAAATTCAAGTGCAAAGTTAAATAATTCAGGTGTGATTTTTCATTAGTACTTCGACGGAACAAGGGTTATTTCCTTTTAATTAATAACCATTATTTTTGGATTAGCGCGTGTTCAAAACACTACAGTGAGACCACAGTTATTTTAATAGATGGTTTGGAGACTCATAAGGTACAATATAACTCATTAACTATGTTATTGTCCAGCTTTATGCAAGAATTTAGTCCTATCTCGTCACGTGTGTATTGCATTTTCGCTCAAATAACCAATAACAAGTTTGTGGTTGAGTTATCCATCCGTAACTTGAACAAATGCTCAACTTAAACATTCTATTGGTTGTGCGGGAAAAAATACAATACACACGTGACGAGATAGGCCCAAATTCTTGCATAAACCGAAACCAACATAGTTAATGAGTTATATTGTACTTTCATCGAGTCTCCAAACCATGTATTCTATTAACTGTGGTGAGACTGATAAATTTTACAATATGATATCCGAACCACACGGTTTGATCATATCATCCCGATTTTGTACCTTTGTCTTTGGCGAAATATTCATAATACCGCTCGTGCTTCGCCCAATTAAAAAAATGTGCGATTTTTAATTTTTATTAATAGTATTTCCTAATTAACAAACAAAGTAACTTTGAATCGAGGAAAGAATAAACTTGCGTCCGTTACCAAAACAGCATGTTATACAAACTGGCGGTTACTTTGTTTCAGAATAAATCCTGTCATAAGTTAAAGGTGATCTACAGTCCGATCTGCGCATGTGCACAAATGAGCCCACTTTTTATGATACAAACAGTTTGACTATGTTTTGAGTTCTTGAAAAGCCTGATTGTTGTTTCTTGATCATTTATTATACTCTACAAGCTTGAAAATATAAATAGTTGTCGAATAAAGCTCAATATTTTGGACAAAAAAATGTAAACAAAGGCTTTGTTTACATACGGACTGTAGATCACCTTTAAGGTTACAGAAGACCTTTGAGTGTTAATTTTACCTAATTTTTTTTTATTGGTTTCCATGAAAGCATTAGACTAGTTCTACTATCTGACCAAATTTGAACGAAAAATGTTGAAAACTCGCAGAGTTATTTAATAAAATACATTTCGCTGCAATAAGAAAAACATTGAAAATGTAATATTCAAATTAAATTTTCTCCCGAAAAATTTTACGGTAATTACTGATTTTCAAACGAGTTGTGCCCCTGCGGGTTTTAACCAATTTTTCTCAAATTTTCACAGGACATAGCTAAATACGTCAGTTTCAAAATTGTGTTCGGCTTTTTTTAATTTTGGATATTTTAATAATAAAGAGCAATTCACTCAAACAATTCAGAAATATATTGCAGTCGTCAAAGAAATCGCTATATCAGCGGAATGACGAAATAAACAAAAATTTCCGAACACAATTTTTTAGAACAACTATTTTGCTGTATAAAAATGATATTTTCATAAATATAACTTAAAACCAGCAGGAGCACAACTCAAAAGCGTAACGGTACCGCGATTTAAGATTTTCCTGAATAATTCTTACATTATTTTATTGTTTGTTAATTTTACAACTTTACCATATTTTGCATACCCTGGCGAACATTTAGTGAAAATTTGATTAAAATCGGACTGATATTGAGCGCGCAGTAGCGGTTTTCCGCAAAACGCCAAAAATGGTGTCCTGTAACCTAGGTGACTCTAGACAGAAGACACTCTTACGATTTTCATACTTTTCTAAAGGGAATAAATATGCCTCCTTTTCAAGATTTGTGCGTACTCGCGAGTAGCGGCTCATACCAGTGCTCGAAACACTCGCGAGTGTCTCGCTCGTACTCGCTACTCTTGAATCAACTGTATGTTACTCGAGAACGGGACTATACAGTACAATCACATTGAATAAGCCAAGTCAGAGCCTGGACTGTGCATCCACATGACGCGTACATCACGCGTCCGGATAAATTGCAGTAAATTAATTGAATCATGACATGTAGCTGAGACCTAAGTTCTCTCAAAAAAGGCTAAATCCGCAGAGAAATTGGGGGGGGGGGGGATATACGTTACATGTTCGAAGCTGAAACTGTCTAAGTACGACTCGATTGAGGAAATGACGATATACTGGAGGAAGTTGATTTGTAAAATCTCGTTAAAGCAGCTCTAGTAGTTGTAGATATGGTTTCAAGTAGAATGGATTTAGTGTAGATTTTAACTGTTAAATACAGAACATTTCTGATCAAAATCACATTGGGATTTTCTCACCCAACATCTCAGAGGGGAAATAAGGTGACACTGACCTCTCCTCCTGTTTATCAAGGTGACGTTTCCAACTTATTTCATTCTGAGGAGAAATGTCTGGGAAAATTCATGTCTTCGATGTACTTTATTATCTTCGGAATTCCGCAAGATTCCCAAAAATGTTTGGGACTCTAGATTTCAAAATTTTTCCGGGGGTTCAAGCCCCCGGACCCCCCTAGACGGTATCACGCCTTTGGCGTTCGCTCGACCCCCTAACCCCCAACCCCCCCCAACAAAAAAATAAAAACAACGAAGTTTTGCCTACGCCACTGCTGGTCAAAAAAAAAATTCATTAATGAATTAAACCAAAGCAAAAAACACATTTTTATTAATGAAACCAAAGTAATATAAACAACACTTTCCCGCCATTTCTTGCTGCATTAACCCGCGTACGATTTAATTACCAATATGAATCGATCGAAATAAATCGGAAAATTAAAAAAAAACAGTGACACACAGACTAATTTGCCAAAGTTTTTCAGCATCTGGGCTGCTGGATTTGCCATGAAAGACGGTAAATCGTAGGTTTCGTCGTGTTTATACTCAGTTTTAATTTTCGAAATTATTGTATTTTTTGTCTTTCGCCGAAAATATATCTAGCAGTTATTATCAGAAGCAGTGGCGAAGCTAGAGGTCGTGCTAGTCGTGCTGGGCACGAGTAAAAATGTTTTCAAAGAAAATAATTTTTTAGTCTTAAAAAAATTCCCTCAAAATTTTAAAAATGATTCATGGTACACGTGCGTCATCTATTAAGTGCGAAATCCTCTCAAATCCGGTGATTTTGCTCTGATTTTAAACCAATTCGAGGTATGATTGCATAGTTTCACCCGACTGCGGGTTAATAGCACGACCAACGGGTAATCCGCCCGTTAGTCGTGCTCTCGTCATGCGAGCACAACTAAATTATAAATTCCAACGCATTCTATTGGCTAAATTGCTCCTCGCGCATGCGTATCTCGCTGAATTTTGTCTTCTGGTCGTGTTCATCTTCGAAAACACGACCAAGTTAAATACCGTAAATTATTCAGCAATTCTGTCGAGATTTATTCAAGTTATCTTAGTTATGTATATATGGAAATTGACCAATGTCAATCGAGTGAATCGTAGGAAGGCTATTTTGATTTGGATAGAATATTTCTGGCTTCTAACAAGATATTTTAGCTCACGAAATGCTTGTGAACAGACTCGATTGTGTATTCTACTGTATATATAATGGCGAATATAAACAAGATTTGTGAAGACCTTTCCTATTGATATAAATATATTTACTATACCAGTTAATTTGCTTTATTACATGAGTGCTTATATAATTGGAGGTTTACAGATATACCAAATATCTAAACAAAGTATTTTTTAACATTAGGTTTCTGCTTCAAATTTACAAGGTCCTTGTACACACTATACTATAGTATACTTGACCTTACGCAATTCCAAATGGAAGATCATATTACAGGAGGGTATTTAATAAAAAGTACACAATCATACAAAATTCTCCTCTTTCTTCTGGCTATATTGAGCGACATTTTCAGTTAAGTTGAAATATATAGTGAAATAAAATTAAATTTTGTGGAAATACAAATTTCCAAAAGAAAAAGTATTAAGAATTTTCCTCTTATCACACGTTTTTTTGTTACTCTCTTTGCATAAATTTCACCCTGAAATCGCAGGAAATGGCCATTCCAGACTTCAAAAATCAAAATTTTCCCGGGGGTACATGCCCCCGGTTCCCCCTAGCCTGTGCCGGTCTTATAGTCTTAGAGCATGACTAGTCAAATGCCCTCAGCTTCGCCAGTGATCAGAAGAATTGAAGATACTTTCTAAATCACTTATATTCAGTTTTTGTTGCCTTTTTGTATGTATTTGGTCTTCCTGTATCTTTTTCAAGTTGTTTTCTCGACTATTTTGTACGCTTTTACCCAAAACTTGTCGAGACAACAACAAATTCGACGAATGCCAAGCCGGTTAATTTTACACGTAGAACTATAGAAAATTGCTTTGTTTCTTTGGTCTATTCCTTCTTGCTTTCTGGTAAATTTTGTATTTTAAAAGCTGTAGGTTTGTTTACATTTTTTGCTAAAAAGCAGTGATGAAGCGGGAAAAAACAGAGAAAGAGCAAGGCAGTTGCCACAGATCACAGTGCATTATTGCGTCACAATGCACGCGCATTAGCCAATCAAATCGTCTGTTATATCACACTTATATTATTTTATAAAGGTAATTGAATTCAATAACTGAGAAAATATTTCTGTTTTTGTTTAAGATATTTTAGTCAACATGAGCTATTAGGAAATGTACCTGCCATTTTTATCCTACTTGGTTGTGTGTATGCTGCAATGACTTCTGTTGGTTCACTTCTTTTAACAAAACCTGAAGTAGATGGTCCACAGGTATTAATTTAATTTAATTAAAATTATGGTAAGATATAATTACTATATATGACTGAGAGCTGATTGATTTATTAAAATATCAAATGTCTATTAGATATATCTATCTTCAAATCGTCTTTCCCACCGTTCCCTCAGGGTTTTTCCATTTTCATAATGATTATTCTTTTACCTTTTCAAGACGTCTGTTTACACTGCTCTAATTGACGATACTGACTCGGGTTGTAAGGAGAGCCAAGATCCGTAAGTCTATAGAAACCTTAACTTTCTGCATCCTATACAGTTTCCTTATAATTTAAAAATAATATGGAGGGTAAAAGTTTAGTTTGTGTCATTTTGTGGAAGAATTGGCTGTCCGCCATACAGATGACGTCCATATAACATTATTTATCACACGGGAAGGAGTGCAATTAATGATTAACACTACGAGTGATATTTGAAAAATGTGCCAAAATTGCACGAGCCGCCGAGGCGAGTGCAATTTGGCACATTTTTCAAATATCACGAGTAGTGTTAATCATTAATTGCACGACTTGCCCGTGTGATTATTTATTTATTATATGCATGCATGACACAATCGCTTTCTTTATATATTAACTGCATTTTGTCAAGAGTTTTTAATTCTTTTGTAAGCAATTTGGTATAAACAAACTTGGGAAATGATTATAAACTCAAAAAGGCACATAACTTAAACTAGAACATAAGATTCAAACTCAAACAACATATTTTAGACTAAGAAAATCTTTATGAATTGTATTTCAAACTTACATAGTCATGTTTCGCTGCATCCCGCCGAGATTATTTCTCAAAACTGCTTACATGCAGGTATTTTCCACAGGCTCTTTTTGCCATACAATCTTTTTTAAACTCATTCTTGTGCCAAAATTCAGTTAAATTCGTCCACATTTGTCAGAAATACTTATTTAAATTTCGCCGCCATATTGGATTTTGTTGTTTTGATTTCCCGCTCCCCCCAGCCATCACGAAAATCATTAATTGCACTCCTGGTGAGTGCAATTAATGAAATAATTGCACTCCTCTTTACCAATCAGGTTGCAGTAATTTTGTCATGTATATAATAGACGTTTTTAAAGATTTAAAAAAATGTTTTCAGTAAATTTGGTACTTGAAATCGTGACCAACGTTAAAGTTTCGGCTCATAACGACCATTGATTATCTAGGTAAAATATTTTGCGTGACGATAATATATGCATGAATATGTATTCAGGAAACAAAAGTGAATAGTGTTTTTATTCGTTCTTTATTTTCTTTTGTTATGATCAACCTGTTTATATAGGTTGGTACTGATCCGCTTGTGATATGCATATCCCAGTGGCACATCTACAATAATCCAAAATGGCAGTCAGCTCATTGATTTCTGCTGATTTCGGTCAAAATAATTTATGATCTATAAGCAAGATTTAAAAAGCTGTATCACACTGTTGTACGCATAACGTTAAAAGTTGACGTCTTTCAGATTAGGCAAACCATGATCTTATATGCAGTGTTTCAGCAATTCAAAGTCGAGTGTTCGGATACCATGAGATGTGAGATTTCCATGCATGTGCATGCATGAATGGATATATATATATATATATATATATATATATATATATATATATATATATATATATATATATATATATATATATATATATATATATATATATATATTTGTTATATAGTTAGTGTCAAAGTTCAATTTTTCTGTTTGCCGATTGGTCAAAACCGTGTCACGTGCGGTCCACAAAACGTCATGTTCGGCAACCGGTCCGCAATCAAACATTTATTGACCGGTCAATAATAAAATGGGTGCAATTAATACGCATGCGTGTCAACCATGAACTTCATTTTTAAAACTTTTTACTAAACGTTTACGGCGTTCCATTTGTCCAGTTTTGGTTTCAAATTAAGTTCACTCCATATTTATTTCATTTCAAAGTGCGAGTAATAAGTTGATTAGTTGAACCTCGAGTTGAAGAGCTTAATATCGGCAAAAAGCAGTTAATCTCAATCAATTCACATTTAAAAAAGTTTGACATACAGTTTCGTTTTGAATTTTACCGTAGAGTAAAGCCCATAGAAAGCAAAATAATATACTTTATATCTTTTTTAAATTGATAGTTCTGTATTTAAAAGTGTTCAAGTTTCATCTATTTTTCATTTTCTGGCAGATTTGTACAAAAAGTTTAAAAAACAATTATCGTGTTGCCATGACTAACATGGCGTAACAACGCGAGCCTGCGTTCAGTGTTGGCATAGTTACGAATACTTCATGTGCCTTCACAGGGCACAGGCAGAAAACTTTGCCTGCCGCGACTGGGTTTCGAGGCCGCGCGACTTTCGAGTTACTTTCTAACAAACATACTTGCAGGTTCGGTGAGTCCGAGAATGGACTCACCTCGGGTGGCTGGAAGTTTCCCGAACCCATCGAGCGAATGTTTGGTTTTTATCACATGCCATTTCGGTAAAAAGTACTGAATTGACGCATTTTAGTATATAATTTCTTGTTTGGATAACGAACATTTTAACTGCCAACATACTACGCAAACAAACAAACTTACGCTTAAATTGAAGTTGAAAAAATTCTCTACAATATTCCCTTATTCTTGAAAAGAGATAATGAATACATTCTGCGAAAACATTGCCAAGATTTATACAAACCCTGCCCGTGCCGAAAAATTTCGGCGGCCATCTTTATTCTCTTCCACTTTGATTACAGAATATTCCATTTTCATCAAGCAAAATAAAAAATAATTATTTTAATTATTAAATTCATTTCAATATTAAAAACATACAATTACAGTTTTATAATCAATAGATTAATCAATAATAATCTGCAACAATTATAATAAATATTTGATTAAATTTATAAGTTCTTTGAATAAAGTTGTTTCAATAGTCACAAAAAAGGCATGCACACAAATACTTAACTTCAAATTGTTGTAACAACAAGATATACAATAATAACATCAAGTTTAAAAATGTCATCAATTCAACAAGTGTTCAACAATTTAAAAAATAGTTTTTAGCTTTTACAAATGTTTATTGTAATGCCACCCTCAATTTTACAATTAGAAAAGGTTGGGATCGATGGGAAGGTTTTTTCCATCACTTGTCTTGTCTGCTCAAGAACTGGTGGTTGTTGTTTCTGGATGTGGCTTGGGATGACATTTGTACCAAATCTGAATTTTCTGAGGTTGTTTGATTCTCTAATTGGCTTACGGCAACCGAAAGATCTTGGTCGTCCATGTCATCTTTAAAGAATATTGGATCAGAAGAAGCCAAGGCTTGTCGAGGGTCTACAATAGTTGCAGAACTTCGGTTAGGTCGACGTTTTGTCTGTATTATGTTTTCTTGATAGGGGTTTTGTCGCTTGGACAGTGGAATACGACATTCAGATCTGGAAATTACATAGATCTCTTGCAATGAGGGGTTTGAAGTGCGTGAGGAAGGTTGGTAATTGGTTTCTCGAGGATGTTGTTGGTAAACCAAGGCTTGTCGAGGGGCTACAATAATTGCAGAACTTCGGTTAGGTCGACGTTTTGTCTGTATTATGTTTTCTTGATAGGGGTTTTGTCGCTTGGACAGTGGAATACGACATTCAGATCTGGAAATTACATAGATCTCTTGCAATGATGGGTTTGAAGTGCGTGAGGAAGGTTGGTAATTGGTTTCTCGAGGATGTTGTTGGTAAACACTGGAAATTTCATCTTGTTTGGTTAGACAGCTTGAATCACCGGTAAGGGTATAACCAAGTGTGCATCCCATTCGGAGTTTTTCATCTGAAGCCACTTTTTGATAGATAGCCAAACTTGCACTACTTCGATAGCCAGTTCATGGAGATTATTTGCTTGTCGTGTAGTTGTTACGCTTCAAGGCTGTTATCCCAGAAGTTCTTAGGCTATGGTTGGTGTAACCTTTTTGTGTGAATCCACAACTTTGGGCCAATTTTGACATGAAGCTATCAAGAGAATTGTAGCCAACATTGCCGGGACCATACCAAACCTTTGACCATCAGTAGGAAATAAGTTGAACTTAGGAGTTTGCCAGAAGTAGGATGAAGGGCTTCTGTATACATAATGAAGCTTCGTACTGGGCAATATTTCTTATCAACCATGGAGGGCATGTAACCAATGAGAATATAATTTTCGCTCGCTTTATGATAATTCTTTGTTGCTTCATCTTCTGCTCTTATCACATACTTCAGGTCATCGCAGTTTTTTCATCAAGTTTGACCACAAATGTTGTCTTCGTCATTTTATGCATGTTTTCTGCTCCACGACGGGCAAAATAGTACCTGATGTCTAACTGGACTTTCTTCTGGAGGTGTCTTGGTCCAATGTCTGGATCTAAGTGGTATATATCAAACAAGTCTGAAAACAACAAAATGTGGTATTAAATTAATTTAGTATGACGGACATAATGACGGGTTACAATAGCTTATTTTTAGGCTACCTGCTCTGTTAATAGCTTCATGGTTCTTCGTGAAACCCTTTCCTTCTTGCTTCAGCTCTTTGGTCGCCTCTTCGTATGCTTTAATACTCGAGGTGAAAGCTGTACATTCTCTCTTTGTAATTGTAATGCCAAATTTATGTCCGAAACTTTTCAGCGCTCTGTTTAGACTGTAGCGAATTGTTTGAAGGCTTCCTACTTTGTGTCCATCTTTAGTCCTCGCAGCGAACCAGAATTTTGCAAGGTGCTTGTCGAGTTTTTCTTCGCTGAATTCGTAGAAGTTGTCCTCTCTCCAATTTCAATTAAATAGTCCTTGAATATGCCTTCTGCTTTTTTTCATTTTAGTTGTATTGTTGTTTTTAAGGCTCTCTTGTCTTATTTTCAAATCTTCGTCAGAAATTTGTTGAAATCGCGCCATATTAAAATGGCCGCCAGCAAAACATCGATCTCGAACCCATCTCCTAAACATACGTCAGCAGGTGGGTTCAAGATTGAACGCACCTCCTCGTAGCCAATAGGAAAGCCGCTAATACGCTAGGTATGAGATAATAGATAGATGCTCTACCAACTGAGCTACACGGTCAGGACAGATTGAAGACTGGAAATTATGAACTATATACTGAATGTCATAAACATGTATACACAGTATTATGTAGTTTTTACCTCAACTCGTGGATGAAACAGGGTGTATCAGAAAAATCTACACAGTTGGAAAACGTTCACTAAAGTCAGATGCGCGCGACATTTGCGAAAACGTTCAGTAAGCCTATGTACTTTAACGTTCTCTGGTGCATCAGATCTGCCACTAAAAGTGCTAGCGTTTTTAGAGTGGGAAAGCGGTTACTAAAACCCCCAAAAAGGCCTTGCGCATAAACATTTTTCATCGGAAACAAAATTTAATCGCACAGAGTCAAAATATGGACTGTCTTGTACAAGCTACCAAACGCCAACGCCATACGCCAACGTCAGATCTTCAAAACGTGGATTTTCTTCTATTTTGTTAGTTCAAACGCAATTTCTTTGCATGATTTCAAATTAATTTTATGCATGCTCGGACGTTTGCATAAATTATACAGTACGAAATTCGCAAGGCAATTCCCAGCGTTTATTTATAAACAAAATCAATTTTCAACGTGCCCTCTTATGTTGATTTGATTGATTTTGTTTGGAAATAAACACTGCATGCATGTAAATAATTTTGTGAAAGGACTTGGAATTGGCTTGCGAATTTCGTACTGTAATTTATACAAACATCTGAGCATGCATAAAATAAATTTGAAATCATCCAAAGAAATTGCGTTTGAACTAACAAAATGGAAGAAAATCCAGGTTTTGAAGATCTCGCGTTGGCCTAGGCGTGTACCAAATTTCTTGAAACTTCGATAGCTTGTATAACAGAGACCATATTTTGACTTGAGGGAGGGGAGGGGGGTAGTAACAGCTTTCCTACTCTAATAACGCTAGCATTTTAAATCATTTTAGTGCTAGATGTACCAGAGAACGTTAAAGTACATAGGCTTAGTGAACGTTTTCGCCATTGTCGCGCGCATCTGACTTTAATGAACTTTTTCCAACTGTGTACTTCTTTCTGATACACGTACACCCTGTATAGTGGCAACCTTTTGAGGTAAAGAAACTACATTAACTGCTATAGCTCCGTCTATAATTATAATATCGAGCACTCTTTTAGCATTTTATGAACCAAAACACACTCGTGTATGTATATACATGTAAGTACAAATGATATAAAGAATTCTGTTAATTTACAGCAATCCCAATATTGCATGGGCATATATTTGCCTCTTCAGATATTTGGAGACGAGCGGCGTTGAAATGATCAAGTGGTTGTATTTACTAATTACTAATTTTATAATCAGGTGTACTACTAAAGCATTCGACGAAATCAGTTAAAATTTTGTATATTTCATAATGACCTTCATCGAGCATGTGCTATACAGCCCTGCGACCGCTGAATACCCTGATTACAGAAGCCTATAATGACATGTGGGGATTAGTGTAGTGTCGTATCTATTTTTGTTTTGCAGTAATCTTTATATTGAAGATAAACACCCGATGGTTGTTATAAAAACGAGAGAACTTTGGACGCTTTGGTTCATGTTTCTTACTAATGGGCAAGCTGTACAATTTACAGCTGCATTGTATAAAGTGAGTACGCTAAAACATCGTTTATACTACACGCTCCATTTTGGTACAATTTTTATGCTTGCTCGGAATACCTATTTACAAAGGCCAAGCATGGATAAAAATGGTACGGGTGCCAGTTTTATCCGTGCCGTACCAAAAATTGAGTGTAGTGTAAACGGGGTTTTAATGAACCTATAGGGATGGGTCGAATACGATCGATATACGATAGTTGTTGGAGGTACTATACTCTAGATCTGTCTCGTCCTATTTATAAGAATGACTCAATGGACCGTCCAAATTTGGTTAGGGACACGATCCTAGCTTCGAGGACAAAGCCCAATTTGTCAATTTCAAACACTCACAGTCCGTACTTTATCAGATATAATACACTCGGCAGTCGCCTCGTGTTTTGCATCTGATAAAGCACTCCTGCTCGTGTTTTAAATAGTACTTAATAGACAGTATCCAACGAATTGCGATCCTGTAATACGAAAGCTGCAGTGTATATGATTATCCGTCATCTTGAGGCACACTTCGGCTTTTTGTACGTAGACCCTTCGTAAAGAGAATCATTGGGAAATGTTTTTCTAACTTGATTGTATTGTCATCTTCCTTGCATCATAATCTCGTGACGAACGCCAGCTTCATGAACTACAAGGCTCCTGAAATTACTATAGAATCAAGACATGTATTTTTCCACGTTTAGACATACGGTCAGACGTTCATCTCGGACGATCGTTTTCTGGCAATAGTTGGATCCTTTGCTTCGATATTCAATGGTCTTGGTAGAATATTCTGGGGTTATCTTGCTGATAGAATAAGTTTCAGGGTAAGCATAATTATATAGTATAAGGATTGAAAAATTTAGATTATACACCAGAGGGTCTGAATTGTAGGTTGCAGGTTAGTGCAGATTGTTAGTTGAGTTTTGTGGGTTTTGGTTAGTTTAATTAAGAGGCCCCAAATGGTTAGGATGTGGCTATATATGCATGTTTATGATTTATTGTCTAAAACAGAACGTACGAAAATAGCCAAAATCCATGTTAACCATCTAATCAACTTGCAACATCCTGCAACCTGCAATTTAGATTTTCCGAGATATACATGCACTTAATGAATGTATGATCGAAATTTCAGTCAAATGTTTATATATATTATCAGTGTAATTTTCAGCCAATTTATTTAGAATGCAAAATTGGAAACAAATATTGATGTTAGAAGTTGAAATGTAGTCTAAAAAGTAGTAGTTCCTTCCAAACTACTATAAAATTAAACACTGCATGGTACTTTGGGGTACATGCATGAATTAAGTGTATCCCTTATCTGCGTTACGTCTTAGGACCTTTATTGATCTCTTTGGAGAGCTTCATTTTGTGGCTCTACACTTGGTGATATAATTTTGTTGTTGTTTGAAATTGCAGCGAACAATGATCATTCAATGTATAGCAATGGCATTTCTCTTCATGACCTTCACATTGACCGAGAAAGCTGGGGAGTGGATGTATTTTATATGGGTTTGCCTCATGTTCGGAACGTTCTGTGGAAATTTTGCTTTGTTTCCAGCGGCGACAGCCAAGGCATTTGGGCAGAAATATTTCACAGTTAATTATGGAATAGTGTTTTCATCGCAGGTATGGGAATTAATATACAACTAATTCAAAAAAGGTTGTCCTTTGCAAACCTTAAATTCTAAGCCTTAAACCTTAAACCCTAAGCGTGCAAAGCATAATGGGAGCATCATTTAGTCAGTTTAGAAATCATGTATATGGGGCCCATTTCTTAAAGACTGATGGTAAATATCTCCTTACGAGAACAATTCATTCACAAATGGCTGCAATATTCAATTACCAAACTTGAAACTTGTGTTCCCATTTAAGTTTTGCGCGCTTAGAGTTTAATGTTTAAAATTTAGAGTTTAAGGTTTTCAAAGGATAACCTTTTTTTGAATTGGCTGTATTTTTATAGCCATCGAATTAGAATATAAACCTTCTATATGCTTTTGTCTGTAGATACACCGCGTATACTATAGTGACCGGTCATTATTTATGGGGAGGGGTGGCGCCGAAGAGAATTTCTTGGTAAACACAGCTGTCACACATGTCCTTTACCACTTCTGTAACATGAGTTTGATAACTGCTTGTGCAATTTTCTGCACTTTAAAGTTTCAGTGTTGTCAGTTTCAGTTTCATGGTGACAAATCGGAAAATGATCAAGATAGTGACTCTGATTGATTTACATATTGCATGTATATTGACATATGACTGTTGACTGAGTGCTTTTCAGTCTTCAATAGTTGAGTGAGTCATGTTTGGAGATGACAATAAATTTTTAATACCCAACCTTTGTGTTGTTTTTTTTTTTGTCATTTACCCAAACTTTTACTCACTCAAAATTTTGTTACCCAACCCTTTTCTCTTCGGTGCCTCCCCCCGCCATAAATATTGACCGCGGTCCCTTATTGCAAAGCTTTCCATCCGTTATTGCTAATCATTGATGAAAATCCGGGCTTACGGATATTCATTGTCTATTGAAATTTCAGTGATAAATAATGAAGATTTTTAAAAGACGTTCAATTTTTATGTAGCATTTTGTATTTTGTAGATTTTCGCTGGTGTAATAGGAGCATTGCTTGCACAGAACCTCAGTGATAGTCTTGGATGGTTTGGGATGTTCTCTTTGGTCGCTGGTTTTTCTATTCTAGGTAAGTAATCAACAGTCTTTGTTATTAATTGCGCCAACAACGGTAGGTTGATGCATGGCGGTGCCGGTACATGTACATGCATCGTAACCAAAATCTATATATGCGGATTTTCACCAACTCTATACGTAGTAGATTTGGAAAATTTGTAGAAGGAAAAAATAATTTTCCAGCAATGCGTTTTGAAAGGTTTGAGAAAAAATGCTTTCTATTTCTTTTATAATAAAACTCAATAGATAGCTTTACAGGAATATAACTTTTTTTTTTAAATCCTGCATCAGATCTTTAATTGAATATGCTTGCCCAGTGTATCACGATGGTCTCCCAACGTATCTTTCGAGTCAGGGGCGGCGGAACAGATTTTGTTCTGGGGGGGCTAAATTTTTTCGGCGACCCCCTCCCCCCCCGTCACCAAAAAAATTTCGGAGGAAAAAAATTTTAGGCGTATAATATACAAAAAAAGGGACGAAAAAATTTTTTCCGGACTTATATCAAAAATTTTTTTCGGAAATACGCTTTTTTTAAACAAAATATTGCAAATTTGGCCCCTTATACCTAAATTTTCAAAAAATAACCTAAATTTTCCCCTAATTTTCAAAATTTTTTGGAAAAATTCAAATTTTCTGGGGGGCTAAGCCCCCCCACTTTTACTTCTGGGGGGACTTTAGCCCCCCTAGCCCCCCCTGTTCCGCCGCCCCTGTTTCGAAGTTTCGAAGCCCCCCCTGTTCCGCCGCCCCTGTTTCGCCCCTGTTTCGAACTATTCAAAGACGAGCAATGCGAATCATCTACCCAACAGAATCTTACGAAGATGCCTTATTATTATTATCAGGTCTAACTTCCCTATTCCTACGGCGCCAACAGATTACTAACAAAGTCTTCCTAAATATTATGAACGATGATGCACACAAATTACACGAACTACTGCCTGCTAAAAACAATATCTCGCTTAATTTACGGAAAAAGTCGAAATTCATTAACCCAAGAGTAAAAACGAACCGTTATAGAAATAATTTTATCATCAGTAATTCAATTAAGGCATAATTAACAATAGCTAGTATTAGGCAATCTAAGTATAAACACGATCAGTTCAGGAACTGTTTTAAACAATGAATCATTTCAGAAATAGTTTTACCGTAACCTAATTTAGGCATAATTAGCATTTAGCTATTGTATTTTCTAATTTGTACATATATAATGCATAGTGGAATTCTCCAACATGTTTTAAGATCCTCTCTTTTATCAATTCCTGTAAATTTTACTTAATTCAGCTTATGGCTGCAATGTAAATTTCAATAAACTATCTATCTATCTATCTATCTATCGATTAACTTAGTATAAAACGGTCAAGTTTCCTTTTTTGCTTGTGGTTCGTATAGCTTAATTTGGTTCTTAAAACTAATGATATAACACATTTTTGTTCGATTACATGCAGCACGTGTTAAAATCGTTTTTCACCTGTTTTAAAAAAATCATAGCTGCATGCGAGACGGAAAATTTTCCGTGTTTCTGTATAGCTATAGAACACGCTTCTTCACCAATGGCCATCATAAGATTGCAATTTACGTGCATGGGCGTATCTTTATACACGCATAGCCTCGACTTCATTCTTTCATTTTTTTTGAATTTTAGTCAGTCTTATTGCTAATGTCTGACGTTTCTGCATGTCTGCACTCCATGCAGTAATTCTAGTTAGTCGGATCTATACAAAGTTATTATTTCTTTAAAAAACTAATACATATGCTATACATGCATATATCGATTTTTGAGATATACATACATGTATGGTATATCACTGGAAAAAATAGTGAAATTCATTCTTGTCTATGGAATTTGCGATTGCATCACTAAATGCGTATAATTTATAGTATATACAAAAAAGTTAATGAATTTTTTAGCGATTCCTAGCCGCCTTTCGCGCTCGTATTCGACTTTTCCGCTTTGCTCGGGAACAACCTTAATTGAAATAGCTGTATCCATACTATTTGGAAATTGGAAATATGTTGTATGAAAATTGGATTTCCGTACTATTTTCAACTATAAGATCCGTACTATTTCCACAGTAAGGATTTTGAACAATAATTCCAGTGTATATATAAGTGTGTTTAAGGTGTAATTTCTTGTTGGTTTAATTTTTTCGCCCCAGGTTTAATATTGGCCATTTCATTCAATGTGAAGAAACCAAATGGAAAAGATATTTAATTATAAATGCGACTAAATGTAATGTTATCTGTTGTGACGTTAACAGCGTAGATATTCAACAACGTACGTAAATAGCTGTTATCGTAATTGAATACGTCTATGCTACAGACCAGCGGTTTCTGCATTATTTTAACATCGAGACGAGGCCATAGGGTCATGTTTTGTGTTTTTTTACCCTTTAGCCTCGTTTTCGTGAGTACTTCCACTGAGATACCGCTGGTATTCCGCAGCGGCGTATTCAATTACGATAACAGCTATTGGGAACTGTACAGGATTTTCACAATTTTCTAGTGTTAATCCCAATGGAACATCGCATGTTGGGTTTTTTTTCACATGGTCGTAAAGTCTGTAGTGCATATTCTGTCTGTTAATTTGTTTAATTTTATCCATAGCTTATCGTTTGTAATTAGTGGGTGAAAAGCCACTCCGTACGTGGAAGTAATCCCATGCACTATCTTAACTTACGCGTTTATAGCGAACATTCCACTGGCAAAGTTTTCCTGGCTTTGCTATATCACAGTAGGGGCGCACCATTAGAAAAGTGATGGGGGGTTATGGACCAGAGATACATTATTTTTTTAAATAACAAATTAAACTAGAACTTAAATTTGTAAATTATTGTAGACTCTTTATTCTAAAGGCCCATTTACACGATACGATTAGTTGTATACGATTCTTACTCTGGCGTATGTGATCGAATAAACACGCGTACAAACGTCACATTTCAAATTTCACCATTAGCGAATGAGCAATAACGTGGCATTAGCACTCGTTTTCATTCGTCAGAATGACAATCGTATACAACTAATCGTATCGTGTAAATGGGCCTTAATAAAATTATACGATCATCATCATTACTATTATTATTGTTGTTATTGTTGTCGTTGTTGTTGTTGTTAATGTTATTATTATATAATTATTGTAATTTTTGTTATTATTGTTATTGTTGTTGTTGTTGTCGTCGTCGTCGTCGTGTGCTCTAAACTTGACTGTTTAATCTGATCGGATAACCTGCAGAATCCAGGAAACAACAAGTCTGCTGAGAATGTCAGTACCTTTCTAAGAATCCTTGCTGTACCAAGCAACACTGATTTCTGCATTTCTGTTTGATGCCTATTCACTCGAAAAGACGTTCTGCCTGATTGTGATCCACTTTAGCCTTAATTGCATTCTTTCTAATTGCCTGATCCTGAACTACTAAAATTAATCCTGTCTCATTTATATTTCCCTGCCTCAATCATATCCACATCCCATCACTATAGCTATATTTCTTCTGTCTGGCTTAAATACACACACCCTCTGAGTTTTCTATAAACCTTTCATCTCTATACACGTCTTCTTAAAACTATCGACACTGTCGGTATCTTACCGCATCTAGTCAACTTCACTTCGTGCTGCTACTAACAGTCCCTTGTGACTAGTAAGAAAAATGCATGTGTAGATCAAGTTAAACATAAAATAAAACTGATTTATTAAGGGACCGGTCATTATTTATGGCAGGGGTGGGGGCCGAAGAGAAAATGGTGGGGTAATAATAAAAATAATACTTGCTTTAGGTGGGGTGGCCAAAAAATCCTTGCATGCAGAGGTGGGGTAAAAAAAACACCTTACTTTAATCACACACAATACAATATATACTAGTATCAGAGTTTAATATGTGATTATTCTAATTTTTTAATAAAATATTGCTTTCCAAAATGTTGACAGAAACACCCCCTCAACCAACCCGTAAAGGGTCATTTTTATATTCATTTACACACAAAATCTCCAAAGACTCCAATTACCAGACAAAATATATACTGCCTATATATAGGGGCTGTTTATATGGTGCAACTGCAAGCCAACCCCAGGGTACCCAAGCTGGCCCAGTTTTGGCGAGATCCTGCCTTTGTTGTTATTTCTTACTAAAGTTCACCTTGTGTATATACGAGTAAAGAGCAGGCTCAGCTATAGCTAAGCGAGATCCCGCCCCTTTAGCCCGAGATCTTGCCTCAGGAAAAGACAAGTGACCTTACGTCTGTAGCCCCTAACCCCAGGCATCCAGCCTCGCCCCCATATAAACATCCCCTTATTACATATCTCAAAAAGTATATGTACAGTCTATTAAATTTTCAGGATTTAATTTTTGGGCATCTACACTTGATACTGTATAACTAATATTTATATCCAGTATGTGCTTGTAAACCATGTGGACAATTCAGGTAGCAAATCATGAAATATGCCCCATGCCCCTTGTACTGTGAATCTGGAGAATCATTCCAATGGCTAGTTCATAATATGTTGAGCTCAAACATTGTTCTGAGTCTTTGGCAACTAGCCGTTTTTCTTTACTAGCAGACCATATACATGGATAAAATAAGAGAAATCTATTTACCCGTTTTACAAATTAATTTAATTGTTTATATAATCATACTTGGAATTCGGATGAATATCTTTATCTTCACATTGTATAACAGCAACTTTTTCTCATTAATTTACAGTAACATCATTTTCTAAATTCAGATATTCTCACATGGGACATATACTTTAGTATCGTTGTATTGTTTACAAATTAAAATATTAAATTGATTTCATAAACTTCAAGAATTCTTAAGGAATTCCTTTAAAATTTCATGATAATGCATGTGATTGTTATAGTAAGGAAATGTTAAAGCAATTTCAGAGAAAATTTTAGAATTTAGATAGAATATTTTGTGAAACTGTTTCAAAATAAAATTGCATTTTAATTAATAAAGAAATGCAAGAATGTGAAAGAAACCAAATTATATACAGTGAAACTTTAAAGTGGGAAAGAGATAGGGTGGTGAAATACGGTTAGTGTTCTAAAATGTTGAAATATATGCTGTACAGGTTTTATCATGCATGGTTAGTATATGTTTATGGGACTAGCATTGCACTATCTCGGTGAAAAGGGAATATAGCGTTGAATACAAACTATAAAAACCCATTCATATTTCAATTTTACAAGTAGACAAATTTTAAGCCTTTAGATAACTATAATTCTTTATATAGTACCTTGCTATTGTAGGGGTAACCCATAATAAGGCATGACTGTTAGTGTGCTTTATTAATTACTCCACAAGAAATAAGGGGCAAGGGATATTGGTAAACAAGTATTACCAATCAATCCTGTTCCCTTTTAATTATAATGGCCACTGTGGTCAAAGCACCCTATAATAATTATTATTTACGTTCTCTATAACAGCAGATGATTTTACTCATCAAGGGCAATTTTGTACCTTGATGAGTAATACACACACAAAATACTAACTGTTTCATTACATATTTTATGTCTGAACCTTTGACATTGCAACAAAATAGGTTTGGGTGGGGTAAAAAAATTTTCTTGCATTCCACCGGTGGGGTAGCTAGAAATTTTGTTTCGAAAAAGGTGGGGTAATGATTTTTTCCGGCTTCATTATACTTTCTCTTCGGCTCCCACCCCTGCCATAAATAATGACCGGTCCCTAACCCTATACAATGCGTATTTGAGCACGTATCATGTCCGCCAACATGCACTCGCATTCACCTCTGAGTGTGTTTTTCCAAGGTTATGTTTGTGCTTATATTCTGGCAAGCATCTTTGTGCTTGCATCCCAGCAAAATAATACCAAACAGAATAGATTATATTTAAGATCTATATAGATTAAGCCATATGTTTACAGATGTAGAAGAGGTGCTGTGGTTTAATACATAGTCTATCATGATCCGATAGTCTAAATCGTTGCATGGGTTATATTTTTGTCTGAGTTTATGTTAATTTTTGCACGGAGAAAGAAAAGTATTACGGCAGAGTCTAACGTTCATCAACAATCTCGGGTGCGTGGCTATGATCCAAGGTTTCATCGTTGGACCTCCTCATTGATCTCAAAAATATGGCTGTTTGCCTGGAGTGGATAAGCAAGATTTCAATTTTCGAAATTAGGCGTAAAAAAAATACCTGTGGTTCCGGTTTCATATCGTGAAAAAATTAGGGTCGGTAGGTCGGAAATATTTTTTTTTTAAAAAAATTTTTTTTGAATAGTTTTTTCATGGTTTTAGCGTTTTTTTGCTGGGCGATTTGCAGTAGAGTCCCGACATCAATATTAACTAGAGATGCGTATTTCCTATGGACGAATTTAGGCAATTTGGTTCAATAATTAGTGTGACAACAGACGCCATTTTGGCACGCTGTATGAGCAGCCCGCAACCACCTGGAGAAAATAAGGTCGTACGGTCAATCGCGCTGAAAAAATAATAGGGTCGGCAGAAAAAAAATAGGTACCACAGGAACCACAGGTATTTTTTTTTTAAGCCAAACATACATTTGGAAAATCGTTTCATACAATGAGCTTAAAAAGCAATTTTTGTTTGAAGAAATATAAGAAGAACTGATTTAATATGGGAAATCGTAAAAAGGTTTGCTTTGAATGTTTTTAAACATTAAAATGTTCATAAATTTTGTTGCTTGAATTTTTTTACCTAAAATATGCACTGCGCTTTCCTTTTCAATGAAACTGCATGTAAATTTCCTAAATTACCCTGTTTGATTTAATTAAGTAAAAACTTAAATTGTAAAGGTTAAGCAAATTAATTTGAAAACTGAGATTATTGATTAATTTCAACTGATTGTATTTTAGGTAAAAACAAGTTTATCGGCAAAAGCAGTTTTAATTAGTTGAATAAACATTTCTGAATATTTTACGACGCGTTTCGTTAAATTTTATATTTAATCAAAGCTCACAAAATATTATGTTAAAATAAACTACACTATCAGTCTGGCAGTCGAAAGCTCGTCTAAATAAATGTTTTTAACCAATGAATGTTTGAAATATTATGTTAAAATAAACTACACTATCAGTCTGGCAGTCGAAAGCTCGTCTAAATAAATGTTTTTAACCAATGAATGTTTGAAACTCTTTACACGATGCATGCTATATTAAAATTATAAAGTATTTACAAATATACTCAGTTCAGGATTATATATAATTAACTGTATAGTTGAAAAAAGTTCACCTCAATTAGATAAAAAAATTTTAGTTCGGTTTAAAGAGTTGAAATTATTAGAGTTCTTTGTAAGGTTAAAACTGATCAAAGTCAACTATACTTCGAGCTTCGGTAGCGGAAGAATGACGAGGATAAGTCTTGCAGCGAAGATTATCGTTAAACCATCTACATAAGTGTTTTATGTCGGAGTTTGCTTTCAAGACTCCAAGCGTTGTTTCATGTAAAATATATCAGAGTATTCTTTGCTTGCACATGACGTCACTACGGCCATCTTGGTTGATTTTAAAGTTTTGTCCAATATTTTTGGTTCGTTTTCAAAACATCTTACTGTATTGTAGTCTCCCACGCAACCGCTCTTTGACGACACAAGAGCCGCTGCGTGGGAGACTAACTATTGTGGATAGTTTACGATTTCTGGCACAATACGACAAAGAATGAAGAATATAGATTTTTAGTTGCCACGAAAATCAACCAAGATGGCGTCGATTGCAAACGAGCAATTGTCAGCGTATGCAAATCATTAACATAAAATAATGAGTTGAACCCAAAACACTACCTTGAGGAACTCTGACAGGAACATGTCTGAAAGAGGAAACGGTATTAGCCACGGCGGTGAGGTCGATCTCTATATTAATACAACTGCACTATTTTAGACACAACCGTAATTCTAACCTCAATCGTCACCCTATAAGCATTACTGTTATACTAACTGTAACAAATATCCTAGTCACAACCCAAATTCTTGTGGCCGCGTCTTGAGAAGGAGACAAAGTGACAAGTAAATCTGGTGGCCAGTTTGGCTCTAAAATATGGATGTACAATTTCTAATTTTGTATTCACCTTTCAGAATGTACTTGTGGCCCGCGAACACGCTGACCAGTGGTGGCCCAAAATACGACACCGTACAGATAATGATTAACGCATTCGCAGTCACGTGACGTTTCCAATATTTCAGCCAGACTTTTCGCATTGGAATGTCATAAAAATGAATTTGGATGTAAACTGAAATTATGTTGAATACGAAATCTATGGCCAAACTTATGGCTATCCTGGTTAAAGAACCTTTTATAATTTGCCAGATTGAGACATCAAAGCTCGTCACCAGAAAAGAGGCTAAATACGCTTGACCAAGGATGACCGTAGTGTACTCAAATAAGATATTTTGAAGTTCGAGATCTGCGTTGAACCGACGAATACGCGGCGAATTTAAAGGTTGCACTTTGAATCTTAGCCCACAGCAAGTGTTAAGACATTTAATGACAAACGTCCACATCTTTATACGAATGCCAAGCGTTGCTTTACTGAGAACGTTTGAGAGACCATGTAACAAGGATAAACCGATGAAAAGCCATATATTTTGAAAATCCGACTGCATAGTTCGGTATAGTACAATCAAAGCTCCACGTAGGAAATAGCATAATACAAAGGCGCGATCTGGTGAAATGATCTCCGAGCTTTTCCTGAGAACAATGTATTTTGCAATCACAGTTACAGGCATAAATATTCCTGGTGTGAGTGCGGCGATTATAGCTTTTTTAATCTTGCCTTGTGTTTCCCTAAAGTATTTTACGATAACGTATTCGTAGAAAGGACCAATTATGCAAGAACCCAGGAAGGCGAACGAAAGGATGAAAACAATTCGGAACAAACTGTAGGTTGTTGCCGGGTTGACTTTCTTGAATTTACGAGCAACTAAATAAGCACCGCAGAGAATGGAAAAGACAAACAAGACGTTGACGGATAACCTAAAGAAAAGAGTAAACTAGTACACATAAATCAATTAGCAATTAATTAACAATTGATTACTATTAAGACCCGTCCAGTGGTTTCAGATATGCTGGTATTTGGACCATTTTACTTTTGGTACACAATACTGGCCTACCGGATAGCTTCTGTTGAGGCGCGAAAAAGCACCTATCCGATATCGAATGTACAAGTTGCAGAACCTGAGCGAAACATCACATCTCCGTTGCAGTAATTCCTCTGAAAATTGCATTTCTAAAAGGTACGGATAGGAGTCTCTTCACGTCACTACGGAAGGCTATCCAGTATAGCGGTGTAAACACAGCCTGACATATTTTAATATGGTAAAACAAACTCCTATACTAACAAACCGTCGCAATAATATTCTCAGTTCCCGTTTCAGACAAGAAAATAATATGCAGCTGATTTAAAACAAAACAATTCGATAATCGAGAACAGTCAGAAATACCGGTACCGGCAAAATGTAATTTAAAATAGCACTTCGACCTAAGGAATATAGAAAGCTTAAAAAAGCATTAAAGTTATATTCAACGAAACGAATTTTAAAAACCATATTGAAGCGAACAAACTAATGAAAAATTCTGTGAAAAATTCTCTAACTTTTATTCAAGTGTATTGAATCTTGGTTTTATCGGCAGTGCTGACTGTTTAACTTGTGGATTGAGGAGCGTCCGTTTTGTATTATGGAATGACAAAAATTTAAACATACCGAATAGCAACGAAGCAAACTTTGCCCTTCAACTCCGAAAAACGCTTTGAAATATTTCCACCGTTCCTGAAAACTGGTTTTGTACCGAAGTCCAAGTATTCTTGTTGATTTGAGATTCTAGTACTTGCTTTAGTTCAGACAAGGTTAAAATTGGAAAAAATCCATGTTTGAAGAAACCTGACTTTGCATCAGAGAACGAGCGTAAAGTTTCCCCATTGTAGGACAATGCGTCCCAATGCGCCCACTCTATTCTTCTACTTACTGACAAAACAATTATATTTTCCGAACATGAAGTATTTAAAGTAGTTGTCATGATAACACGATAATTTCATGAAGAATATTTTTATAATTGAAAAATCCCCTAAAAATGTCACTTTTAATTACAAAATTATCAATTTCTCAAACATATATATGTTTGGTATGTTACTACAGTATACGTAATATAAGCTTCAATTTAATGTAAAATGCAACCTCGACTGGCTTCGCAAAACATTTTAACCTTCGCAAATCGCAAATGTTCTTTAATTTTATAAAACTAAGCTTAAACTTTATCAATAAACTTTGGGTTTCAAATAAAATGATTTCAAATTCTCGCATGCAAATAACTTTGCTTTCTTTTTTATTTAAAAAATTTAATCCACGAGCCGACGGCGCGAAGCGCCGTGCGAGGGTACTAATTCCCCCCAGCTATTTACACCCGGGGAAACGAAAGCATTAGCGAAGTCTAAAGCCTGGTTCACATATGCCTGCGGTATGCCTGCGACTGTATCATTATGCCTCTACTTGCCGCCGAAATACCGGCAAAGTTGAACTCAACTCAACTTTCCCGGCCTACCGCCGATGTAACTGTGGCACTGGAGGCAATCGGCGAACAAATATTCACATAATTTACGTTTTTACCACCGGCATCGTCGCCGGTACGTCGCCGGTACGTCGCAGGCATATATGTGAACCAGGCTTAAAGTTCATCAATTATCGCGGGCGTGGGTCACCAACGATGGGTGGTCATCCTCACTGATCTCAAAAATATGGCGGACTGTCATGAATGGCGGACACTGATTGGTCCAATTTAAAGTTTGCATTATAACGACTGCATGACGACAGCGAAATAGCAAACATTTCTTGATTTGATGATTGATAAATTTCTTGCAAATATATTTCATTTTTGCTCGTATTTCTGCAAGATTTTGTAAATTTCAAAAGATTTCTCAGAAAGAAAAGGCGAAAGAATCGGCTAAAAGAAGGGAGCCGACGTTAACGAAGGTAAGTTTGCTTTAAATATTGATTTTATAATGGCTTTAAAACACAACGGCCTTTGCGTATATGAAACAACTAAACAAGACAGCATATAATTTCAGTGTATATCTTTACTATTGATTCCCTTTTTTATTATATTGAACTTTTTAAATAAAAAAGAAAGCAAAGTTATTTGCAAGCGAGAACTGTTTGAAATCATTTTATTGTTAAAGGCAGTTTAGTTTTATAAAGAACACTTTAAAACGTTTTAAATTGAAGCTTATATTACGTATAATAACATACCTAACATATATATGTTGGGAAATTGATAATTTTGTAATTAAAAGTGATATTTTTAGGCGATTTTTCATTTGTATAAAGAATATTCTTAAAAAATTATCGTGTTACCATTAGACGGCCGGCCAACTGAAGCTTGCAAAAGATGATGTTCGATGGCAATTACTTGTTAAAAGCAAGTAACATCGCTAAACACATTCGAATATGCATACTTATAATGGTTTGGGGTGGTACAAGGTTTAATTCACAGTTTAAGTGCTAAAATTGAAGCATTTTTGACCACAAGTAAACCCGCTTTGTTATGATGTTGAAATATATTGAAATAATGAAATCTACAAAGTTCTTTTTCCCTGTTGCCATGCAACAAATAGACCATTCTCATTGGCTGTGACTAATTAGTCTCGCCCGCCCATTGGTTAAGAACACCGAAAATTGCATGTGCGATACGGCTGAAGCACAGACAGGGCTTCCATTTTGAAGGAAATTTCCTTTTTGAAGGAAATTTTAACTAGTTGAAGGAAATTATAAGGAAATTCGAATTAGAAGGAAATTTGAAGGAAATTTCGGAAGATTGAAGGAAATGTGAAGGAAATTGCCTTATTTAAAAAAAATCGTAAAAATACGGCAATTTCCAAGGATGAAAATCCTGTCCTGCGAGATGTAAAATCTGAAAATTTTCTGCGGGAGGACCCCCAGACCCCCCTTTGCCTCTCCCCTTTAATAATTCAGTCCCTGTAACGTCTATGTTCCTTCTAGAACAAGAAATACCCCGTTATTCGAGATAAATTACTATAAAATCAGTTTTAAATTAGTTAAAATTCAATAATTTTTATTGCGAGGAACTTTTTCCAAAAATAAGGAAATTCTTAAGGTTTTGAAGGAAATTATGTTTTTTGAAAATGGAAGCACTGAGCACAGACTGAAGTGTAAACAAATACATAAATATAATTCTTGACAAAATACGGAGATTTTTAAAGCCAAAAAGTGTGATTTTTCACTTATATTTCTGCTTTATTAATACACATTTATACATACTCCTAGCTGTTTCTTACATCCTAGGACATCACAGGAACATCACAGGAGTACAACGCTGACTAGTTTTATAGCATTTACAAGCGCACCCGTATGGCATTTTTAGTGCAACTACAATTAAGATATTGAAATTTTACATGAAGACGGATTTGTTGTTCTACATTTATTTACTCCAGCTTCTATATTCGGTACCCGATATAACCGACAAACAAACTCTTCTGTGTCGTTTTGCGAACTGTCTCCGAACTTTGCTTTCCGAACCACATTACCATTTTTACCAAATTTTTTATAAACTTTCGCTTTACAATTTTTTAGTAAAAGATGAGGTCATATCACACCCTGTTAAAGCGTGAAATCCTCAAATATTATCAATAATGAGCTGATAAGCGTTCAGTAATTTCATGAACGGAATAGCATTTTCGTTGTTTTGCGTATTAACCCTGTTAAAACCCTTGGAAACCGCATCACAAGCATGCAAAATCATTTCATATAATCACAGAATAGACAAAGTGTAGAAGTATCCTGGCTGGCATTCCTGTTTTTCAAGTAGCTATATTGGAAGCAAGTCGCCCTCTCGTTTTGACGATGAAGGATTCATGTTGTCAATGACTTGGATTATCAAATAGAATTATACAAAACCAGTTTTAAAGCTTAACTTATCTAAAAAACTAACGTAAGTTTAAACAAACTTTATATCATGTTGTCAATGACTTGGATTATTAAATAAAATTATACCAAACCAGTTTTAAAGCTTAACTTATCTAAAAAACTGACGTAAGTATAACAAACTAAACTAGAAATAACTCGTAAAAATAAGTAAAATTATAATACAAGTACAACAGCGCGAATCAATCTAGTTTTAAAGCTTTAAACTATAAACAACTAACGTAAGTAACGAACTAAAGTAGAAATTACTCGTGTTAAAAACAAAAACAACAGTGCGAAGAAAGGCTGATAAAATGAGTTTTTTGTTTATTTTTTTTATATTTGTAATAAATATTACACAAACTTGGTTTCCCTTGACTTTTCTTTTTTCCAATTTAATTTTCTTGTCCGTTTATGCTCGAATAACTCGGTTTACATTTGATTAAATCCTTTCAACACAATAGGGCCATTTATACGGAACAAAATAAGACGCGACTTACATAAGACACGACTTAGGTAAGACGCGAGTTTGTCGTATAAAAGGTACAAAATTCTTATGTAAGACGCGTCTTGGATAAGACGCGTCTTACATAAGAACAGGTCTTTTAGCTGTTCTTATTTAAGTCGCGTCTTAAATAAGAAATTTTGGACAAAAAGTCTAACTACACATGCCAGAAACTTGAAAGAACGTAAAATTTAATGCCTTGCATATTAAAACAAGAACAACCAAAACAACATTATAGCTATAGCAAATAAATAAGACCAAAGCCGTAGAGAACCATTTATGCCGATAACTCCACTTATTTAAGTCGCGTCTTACGTAAGTCGCGACTTATTTTGTCACGTATAAATGGCCCTAATATGTAAAGTTCTGTTGATTGTCAAAGAGGATATGATTCGGTTGCTCTCTGATTGGCTCATACATTTCCCAGCAACCAATCAGACTAGCTTTGTTTCTTTCGGAACAAACCTGAACTACCACACTTGTGTGTTGAAGACCAGATCTTTGAATGTGTATCGTCGCACAAGGTTCTTGGATTGATTATCCAGGATGACCTTAAGTGGAACGAACATATTTCGATGATTGTTACCAAAGCATCCAAGCGACTGCATATCCTACGTGTCCTACGACGGGGAGGGATTGCACCGCACGACCTTATCACAATTTATTATGCATTGATTAGATCTACATTAGAATATTGTTGTACAGTATGGCATTGTGGTCTACCTATGTATCTGTCCGAACAAGTCGAGAAAATTCAAAAACGTGCACTGAGGATTATACTGCCAGGTCGATCCTACGGTGAAGCGCAAGAAATGTTGCAGTGTCCTAGGCTGGATATACGTCGAGGTGAACTTTGCGAAAAGACGATGAAAAATATTGCATTAGGCAGTCGTCTTTCTTCCCATCTAACTCTCACCAGTGAGAACGAACATGTGTATAATTTAAGGAATTTTAAACAATTCGCTTCTTTTAAATGTAGAACTGATAGATTTGGTAATAGTTTTTTCCCTAGCATGATTAGTGTTTTAAACAAATAATTGTTCTTAGTTATAAGTTCTTATTTAATAATCTAATGATATATTGTAATATAGTTACTTTTAGTATTGTAATTCTCATTCAAATCAATTGTAAAACACATTGTAATTCATTTTCATGCGATGATGTGTTATTAAAATACCATTATTATTATTATTATTATTATTATTATTATTAAAAACATGCTTCTCGCATATCTAAATTACATGTGTGAAAAACTCGCTTCGCCGTTCGTAGATGGGGTAGAAAAACCTCGATTTTTTCCTTAAACTAAAAAACAAGCTTGGTAACAAGCAGATTCGTGTTCACTAAAGTCTAAGCTATTCAGTCATGCTTGTTACCAGCTTCTAACATGAAAATGCCATCGGAATTTTTTTGAAGCGTTTTTCGCAAGCTTGGCCAGCCGTCTACATGACAACTACTTTAGATACTTCATAAGATACTTCATGTTCGGAAAATACAATGGTTTTGTTAGCAAGGCGAAGCCTAGGTTTCTCCATGCATGTATTTTCTAGTATAATAGAGAGGTTAAGATACCCCGATTCCGGTTTACGGTTACGGGTGACATACACGTACCCGTACCCGTAAATCGGGGAATAACTTGTAACCTAAGAAATCCAAGATATTCCGGCGTGAGTAAACCGATCAGAGAATGGCAACTTTCGCTGTTCAGGTTCGCCATAAATTGTTGAAAACTTTGACCAGCATATGTGCATTATAATTTATTTGGGTAAGATGTTGAAAATTTGTACTATTTAAACGGCTCAAAAATAGTAAACAGAATACACCCTTACCTGTTTGTCGTTTACGTGTAGACCACAGTTTACCGCGGGGAAACGGATAGAAATTACGGGTAAAATTGCTGACATCAGCAAGAATTGGTAAACAAAATGGCGATACTCGTACCCGTAAACCGGAACCGGGGTATCTTAACCTCTCTAATAAAAAAAGGGTAATCAATAAAGATTATACGCAGCTATCAGCTTTTAAAGCAATTATAAAGCAAACAATACATCATTATTTAAAACAAACTTAGTAAAATACCTTCATTGACGTGGCCGTGGGCGCTTTGTTTCCTTCTTTTCGCCATTTTTTGAGATCAGCGAGGATGACCACCCACGCACAGTAAACCGGGCGGGGAAACGAGAACGCGCGCGCCGACGATGTGTGATATGCGTATATAAGCGCCCTGGATGCACGCTATACACTGTGTTACATTTTATGATTTTAGAATCAAATATAGTTTAAAAGTGTTGTGTACTCTACTTACTAATTTTGACCACCAAACAGCCGATTTTGATCAAAATACAATGCATGCATTAATTCGAAACGATTGCTGCAAAATCCCTGAAAAGTCAACGCAAATATAGGATGGGGTCTTAAAAAATAAAGGCTTTGGGGGGAAAGGTTAGTCGAGTTTTTGAATTGAATTCAGCGGAATGCGGAATGGGCTAAGATTTTTATTCATTTTATCGCTTTGTTTCAAATCTGTTTGCATTTAAAGACTGCATGGCTTCCGAAACTTACAAGCGCCGCCCTATGGCTTTTCTTACACTGACTTACACTGCCGGGCTTATAGCCATTAGATTTAGTTAAAATTCTATACAAGAAACTAGCAGTGTTGTAACGAGTCACCTACAGGTCGAGTTATTTCACTTTCTGATCGAGTCGTGTCAACGGCTTCACGCCAGTCAGGTCAAGACGAGTCAATGGTTCAAGTCGAGTTGAGTCAACAGCTCAGGGATTCTGTAATGTAATGGTTCGTGTAGTAGTGACGTCATCACAATGTCATGTGATATAGTGCGATAATAGTTTGGTGTTCATACGAGCAACAGATAGTATCGAAGACACTGAACGAGATTGCTTATCGCTAGAAGTTTACATTTATACTGGGATTTGTTTATAGTTTGTTATTAGTATTATTAAATTGGTTTCACTAAAGAGTCTGAGTGAGAATATTATAGTTCGGTACCCTGGCTTGCAGTGAAATGTGTAAACAAATTCAACATTTAAACTAATTACTTTAGTCATTTACCAAGTCATGTACAAACATCACAGTTCTAGTCAATATTAATTACGACCAAGTGAGATGTCTCATCATGCAGCTGCTGAGTGTACAAAAATATGTACCACTAGTATAACTTACAACTACATGGAACCAGAATAGGTTTAACTAATCACGCTTTGTAAGCTTTGTAAATTTAAAATTCAATGTTATAGCACTGCATAAGTACCAGAAATAAAATGAGATATGAAAGAAATTCGTTCATGTTAGCTGCATAGTGGGGAGGGGACATTTTTGGGGGCACAATACATGATTACCAACCTGTATTTGTTAAAATCAACTTCGGTTGCTGTTACCTCATCAAACATAATGATTCTATAGACACCACTTATGCATCCTATCACCAACTGACATACAAGTAAACACAATAGATAATTCTTTTTGAACTCTTTGAAACCCCACAACATAACAATGCATGCAGGAAACCATGTAAACAATGGAAATAATTCGAGAGACATTCCAACAATTTGCAAGATCCGTACGTTACTTGGAATACTGTAATTTTCATGCACCCATTCTATGCACACATCAGTGGTATTCAAATCCACATAGACAAGTCCAAGTGTGAGCAAACCTAATATAAACACAACCGCAATTATTAATGCAATATTGACTTTAAAACTGCGCAGAAATGATTGTGCGAAACATCGGCTGGAATGGCCATCAGCTTGCAGTAAAATGGACTTATCGTCTTCCGGTTCATAATAAGGTAACTCGGGCTCTGTCTTTTGCTCGTACTCAAGGTGTATTAAACCATCCTGATATATTTCCGCGTCTTTTTCAACAGCTTCTTCGAATATCAATCCTATTTCTCTCTGTTCTCGAGATATTTGTGGTGTTTGCGTTATCAAGCTTGAGCAAAATGATACAAAACTACCGACTATTTCTTCCAGAATCATTATTCTGATAAATAACAGTGGTGTATTAGTAGTTCGTTTCTGACACGGGAAGTACAATTAACGCTTGTTTTTTTGTTTTCGTAAAGTGAGCAGTGTTTGCGTGTCTTCACATTACCTTGTCAGATCGATAGAGTCAACATGAAGTCAGTCCTTTCTGATAAATAACTAGTTCTTTTTAACACTGACTTCCTGTGTAACTAACACAGGCGGTCTAATGCTTATGTTTTTCGTGAAGGGAGTAGTGTTTGCACATGTCTGTGTCACTGCAGAAGAGTACAATGCATGTGTTTACATGACCTTGACGTCAGATCGATAGAGTGAATATCAAATCAGTCCTTCCTGATAAATAACTAGTTCTTTTCTAACACTGACTTCCTGTGTTACTGACACAGGAAGTCTAATGCTTATGTTTGGGTTTTCGTGAAGACTTGTTCATGCCACTGTAGAAGAGTACAATCCATGTGTTTACATTACCTTGACGTCAGATCGATAGAGTCAACATCAAGTATAAATCCTTGTTAATGCAACATAATTAAGGATCGAGGTAGACTGCGTAGCAGGCGTTTAGTGCGGGCGGGAGAAGAGAGGGCGTCGTGTTAACACACGTTTATGATTTCTATGGAACCAAATTTGAAAGTTGCAGTTGTCACAACTTGAAATGTAGTCGATGCATATAGGCCTATGACCAGATGTGTCAATCTGTGATTTGCCGTGTAAACCGAACGTCTTAATTTTTTTCAATTGAAATTTTAATAAACATTCTACAATATGATGAATTTCATTGTATTATAAATAACTGTTGCCGTTGCATTTGCCTCCTAGCATAAGGTTCCTGGTTCCTGGTTCCTGGTTCCTGGTTCCTGGTTCCTGGTTCCTGGTTCCTGGTTCCTGGTTCCTGGTTCCTGGTTCCTGGTTCCTGGTTCCTGGTTCCTGGTTCCTGGTTCCTGGTTCCTGGTTCTGGTTCCTGTGGTTTATGCTCTTTGCACTAGATTAAGCCTTGCCTATGTTCGCAAATTAAGAAAGAAAGGAAAGGGCCAATATTCCCGGTCGACACTGATTGGTTCGCATTTGGCTTGCGAGAGAAGAGGCTGGGCGAATAAAACGCATGGTTACAGTGTGCAGACTCACCTTTTTTACCCAGTGAGCCTGCTCGCATGGTTTTAAAATAGTAAATTAAGATTTTCTAATATATCTTCCATTACCCATTATATGTATAAGTTCAGCCGGATATCAAATTATACACGCTATACCTTGAAACACGAAATATTTTAAAAACTACTCAAAAATAATAACAAAACTTGGATCTATGATAGTTTTACTACTACATTCTTGAAACTCGTTTGCGAAAAATTAAGTTCTTAAACGTTTGCTCATGGATGCCTGGAACCAGGTAAAAAAGTTTTTATATGACGTATATATACAATCTCATTGGCTGTCACTGACCGACGATTTTTTGGCAGCCAATCACGGAGATTGTGTATTTGTCATATCATAATAATGAAAACACTGTTTTTAATAAGGATCTTGAAAAATATCTGCCATCTCTAAAGTCTCACTCTCGTCCATCTCCTTTAGCGACGACCGTGACATTATAATTCCGAGCGAGAATTATACCCCTAAACCTTTTAAAACGTATGTTGGTTTAAACCCTGCATGATTATTGGATCACAAGTCAACATTATAAAGGGGGAGAGGGAAATTTGCGGATTTTTTCAATAGTCCACGAATTAATTTCCATGATTGTGGGAGACTGGAAGTGGAGAAGTTGACAAAATAATTTTAAAAAATTGAAATAAAATCACTTCAGTGCTAAAAGAAAAGCGTAGCAAATGTCTAAACAACGGACAATTTGAATAAGGTTTGGACTTTTGTCAGTTGAAAATTTGTACTAATTAATTTAAAGTGTTGTCTCATGAAGTGAGTGGGTAAATTCTTTATAAACTCAAGGAATGTCATTTGTCAATTCTTTATTTCTCTGGCAGGAAAGGATCATCCATGCTAGACTTGGCTCAAGTCCATCTCAGGAGAAAAGTAGGGAGAGACGGACGTGGGACATTCGCAGCATTTCGAACGTTACTTGCAAAAATTGGCGCGAAAATTTGTTGTTGTTGTCAACTGGTAAGCCACGCCTCCGTAGGAAAAACCCGACGGTAAAATTTGGCGCGCTTGCAGGGTATCCAAGTCCGTCTCTCCCTACTTCTCTCTCACATTTTGCGCCTTTTTTGATCGCTCGCGTGCATGCATCGCTACTTTTAACCCCTTGAGAGACGGACTTGAACCAAGTCTACATCCATGCATGGACGCGGAATGTCGCGAGACTTTCGAAAAGTGTAAAAAACACGACACGCAGGCGCGTTAAAATGTTTTTGCATGGTTCGACATTTTATGAGCCCACGCGAATGCATTTAAATTTTCCGTACATGATTGTCTGATCCTGCACGAAAATTGACCAATCAAACTGCTAGCTTGTTTCACTGTAGTTAATATATATATAAGTGTGTTTCATCCCTGTGATTTCATGAATGCAATTGATCATGAATTTGCTACTACAGGGAACAGTATTGAATTTAAATATTATCGCAATGTAGTTAACATGGAACGAAAGAAATGCAAGTCCTCCTACTATGATTGCAAGATTAAAAACCTGAAACATGTTAAGCCTAGGAACTGGTGGATTGCAGTTAAAAAAATAAGTGGAATGAATACAATCACCAAATTTGATCTTCGCTCCAATTTACAAATTGATGACCTCGATAACTTAAGTGATATCGAGGTTGCAAATAAAATTAATGACAAGTTTCTGGAACCACTCCAAGAGTTTCAACCGTTGCAAATCACAGTACCAAACAACGACTCCATTTCAAATGTTCTCACAGTGTCTGAACTGGACGTCTGGAATTGTTTAAACTCACTCAATCCCTGGAAGTCAGGTGGGCCTGATAATATCCCGTCTTGGGTTCTTAAAGAATATGCAATGATTCTCTCATTACCAGTGATGAAAATCATAAACAGTTCCTACACTGAAAACAAACTACCCCCAATTTGGAAGCAAGCAGATATCATCCCAGTCCCAAAGGTGACGCCAGCTCATGACATTAACCAACGTCTTAGACCCATTTCGTTAACTCCTCTACTTTTTAAAGTCGCCGAGGAATTCGTGGTTATTAAGCATTTAAAACCCGCAATCCTTAAAGTTTTAGATGTAAATCAATATGGTGTTATTCCCGGCTCGTCCACAAACCAGGCGCTTATCAAAATGATTCATAAATGGTCGGAGAAAACAGACGGTGCTAGAGCCTCAGTAAGGATTGTTTTGGTTGATTACCAAAAGGCTTTCGATTATGTAGACCACACCATCGTCATATCTAAACTGAAATCCCTCGAAATCTCTGATTCCACTGTTAGTTGGATTGCAGATTTCCTGAGTAACAGACAACAACGAACCAAATTGGGACATGACTGTTTTTCGGAGTGGGGGAATGTCCCAGCTGGTGTCCCTCAAGGAACCAAGCTGGGTCCGTGGTTATTTATATTGATGATAAACGATCTAAAAACACGTTGTTTAGACGAGGTAAAATTCGTAGACGATCTAACGGTATATGAAACAGTAACCAGATTTGGTTCAAGTGATATCCAACATGCAGTGTCCGAAATTGAAGAGTGGTCCGAGTCAAACCTTTTCAGATTGAATGAAAACAAATGCAAAGAATTGCGGAAAGACTTTGCGAAAAATAGAAATCCCTTTCCTCCTATTAAAATTAATGGTAAACCCTTACAAGTGGTGGAAGAAGCAAAATTACTGGGTCTTACTATCGCGAACAATTTGAAGTGGAATAGTCATGTCAATAACATAGTGACAAAAGTTCCAAAAGGATTTACCTTTTAGTGCAGCTGAAACGAGCAAAAGTCGCAATTCAAGATGTTTTACAATTCTATACCGTATGTATCCGCCCCATTCTGGAATACGCTTCCACTGTTTTGCACTACTCTTTACCTAAATACTTGAGTGATGAAATTGAACGAGTACAAAAACGGGTTTTTCGAATTGTATATCCGAACTTACATTACGAAGATGCATTGATGGAAGCTGGGATGGAGTCATTGTACGCTAGAAGGCAAATTGCCTGCAATAAACTTTTTAATCAAATTTTAAATAACCCGAACCATAAACTTCATAATTTAATCCCTAAAACAGATATTTCATTAAATTACCAATTACGAAACAACAAGAAGATACATGTTCCGAAATTCTATGCTGAACGTTTTAAGAATTCGTATGTCATCGCTAGTTGTTTAGACATAAATAATCGTAATTCAACAAATTAGTGTTAGTTTTAATATTTATAATCTTCTTAGTAAGCCATAGCATAGGTTGTAATTTTTTAAATGTAATATAATTTGTATTCAGTCTTATTTATATTGTAATCGCTTACCAATTCAGTATTTGTACTGCAAAAAGTGAATTATTAAACAATCTATCTATCTATCTATCTATCTATCTATCTATCTATCTATCTATCTATCTATCTATCTATCTATTTATCTATCTCTATCTATCATATTAGTATACCTAATAGCATATGGTGGCGAGGCAATTTGAAAACATGCACGAGTGAGTTTTTCGAACCTAGTCTGACTAGTAGTTATTTCTCTCTGTGTAATTCTCTGCTAGCTGCGTTGGTTGTAAAAAAATCTTAACTACTTTCCTGGCAAAACTAATCGAAATTAATCAATAGTTAGCTCTAAAATATGTAACTTAGATGAATAAATATAGAATGAGTATACAATAATAACTTAATTATTAACTATTAACTAGTGTTCGCACAACTGGATTCCTGATGTCATCAATTCACGCGAGCAACATAATTGGGTCGATTATATAAATTCCATAATTCTAATCCCTGTGACGTCGTTTTAGGATGGCTTTTACTAAGTGACAGGAAAATCAGGTGTCCAACTGACTTGGCCCTAAAATATTGATGTACAATTTCTAAATACGACACCATATACAGATAATGATTAACGCATTTGCAGTCACGTGGTGTTTCCAATATTTCAGCCAAACCTTTGGCGTTGGAATGTCATAAAAATGAATCTGGATGTAAACTGAAATTATGTTGAATACTAGAAATATGTGCATGCAGCAACCCCTCGCGCGCATGTATTTTCCAAACATTGATTTAACTCATGAAGTATTCCAGGTGATCTCGTGTTCGTATTTTAGCCAATCAGCGCTCAGAAAGGGTTGTCCGAATAGAAATCCATTTTGACGTATTCAGTCAATTATATCTTTCGTTATTCTTTATGAAACTAGTTGAAATTTTGTAATTATGTTTGGTTATGAGAACTATAGCTCTGACAAAAATATGGAATCGAAATATAGTATATCACAGGAGATATTCAGTTGTTTTAATCACAAAATGGATTTCTATTTGACAACTAGTGCCAGTACTTTTCCGCGTATCAAGATCATCTGGTTAGTAATTGATCAACACTGAACGCAGGCTCGCGTTTAGTCAGTGTTGCCATGGCAACACGATAAAATGATAAATTATTAAATTTAATTTAATTTTTATAATATTTTTTGTACAGCACGCCAAAAATAGTTGAAAGATCATTGCTTTTAACTATATAACAATGAATTTCCGAAATATGTACTGTATAGTGTAGGTTAGCCTGCGTAGCAGGCGTTTAGTGCGGGCGGGAGAAGAGAGGGCGTCGTTAAATAAACGCCTGCCCAAATGCCTATCATTAATTTGTTCTTCTCCGAAGAATCTTCGGAAAAGCTTCCCATTGGTCAATCTCGTCAACGGAAGTAATTACGTAACTCAAATGTCAACAATAATTTTGCTCGCGTACTGATATCGAAAATATGCCGCCTGTTTATATTGCTTTTCGAGGGAACTCTTATATTCAGTCAAGTATTTAGGCTTCGAAATTCAGTTGAAACGAGAATAGAGAAAGTCTATTACATTAATTTGCTACGTGGTGAAGACGCCGGTTATCGCGATTCATACGGAATACGGAAAATCTGCAAATCAAAGCTTGCCCGAGCGGCAGGGATCGAATATAAATTTCCTTATAGTTGTCTTGTTATTTGTTCACTTTAAAGTATAATTCAAGACCAGATAGTTGAGGCTACATCACTTGGCATTGCAGCTATGAGGTTGGATGACGATTTTAAGAATAACATTTCAAAACATGCTCAACTGTTATAATTTTGCAGTTAATTTGCTATACGGCAGAATACGTTAAACAACCGTGGTTCAGGAGCCTTTTAAAAGATAAAAGCTCTGTGACTGTGTTGTCATGACTGTTCTCTAAAGACCTCTAAAATAGCTTCAAAAACTCATTAATAATTCACAAGGAAAAACACAAAGAAAAATCATAAATGTGTATCTTTATATGTGATAGAGATTTCCCTTGATTTACATAAACTTTAAGTTTGGTTTTTTTTACATATACAACGAATTTTTTGAAAGCTGTTTCGCCAATGAACTTATACTAGATCGATCGTTTTTGAAGCAATTTAAAACATTCGTAGTGCGTGTTTTATCATACCATCTTTATATCTGATAAAACACTGCTGCTCATGTTTTAAAATAGTACATAAAATCTCTGCAAATCTCCCTATAGTTGCCGAGCAAAAAGCATGCATGATGCTAAATATAAATCTCGACTATGATTGGATAATGGGTGAAGGTGCTAATTACAAAACGTCAATCATCCTTAATGGGCGAAAACAAATTTGTCATGCATAGCCATTTGGGCAGGCGTTTCCTCAGTTCCCGCCCGTCAGCTAAACGCCTGCTACGCAGGCTAAGTGTAGGTATGTTGTTCTGCATTTTGTGAGCTTCGATTTAATGTAAAATTTAACCTGAATCGCTTCGCAAAATGTTTTGAAATGTTCATTTTAATATTTAATAAACTATAAATTGCTTTTTCCGATAAACTGTTTTTACTTTATAAAACAAAATAAGTTCAAATTGTTGAGTAATTTCAGTTCGGTTTTCAAATTAATTTGCTCTCCTTTACATTTTACCTTTTTTCTTAAATTAAACAGGGTAATTTAGCAAACTTTAATACAAGTTCATTGAAAAGGAAAGCAGTACATGTTTTACGCAATTAAATTCATAAACATTAAACATTCAAAGCAAACTTGCCCTATATTCCACGATTTTCCACAGTAAATCAATTCTTCTCATTTCTTCAAACAAAAACTGCTTCAAAGTTCACTGTGCGAAACGTGATTTTCCAAATATATGCTTTTGAAAATTGAAATCTTGCTTATCCCACTCCTGGCAATCAGCCATATTTTTTAGATCAGTGAGGATGACCACCCACGGTTGGTGACCGACGCCCGCGCTCATTGATGAGCTTTAGACTTGGCTAATGCTTCCCTTTCCCCGGGTGTAAATAGCCGGGGGGGATTAGTACCTTCGCCCCGGGCTGACGCCCGGAACGGCGCTCCGCGTCGTTGGCTTGGAGAACAAAATCTATGGTCAAACTTATGGCTATCCTGATTACGAAAGAACCCTTTATAATTTGCCAGGGTACGACATCGAAGTTCATTACAAGATAACAGGCTAAATACGCCTGACTAAGGATGATTGTAGTGCAGGGGCGTAGGAACCGGGGGGCCCCCAAGTTTTGCCAAGTGCCTTTTTCCGGGAGCAAAGTCGGTGCCCTTTTTTTGCATGAAAAATTTTCATTAAGATTGCATTTTTTGCCCAAAGGGCACTTTTGAAAACTTGAATCTATGTTATTTCCGGAAAAATTGTTTCATTTCCAAGAAAAATATTATATATCCGGAAAATATTTTGGTATGCCCAGAAAAATGTTTTCGTATTTAGGAAAAAATGTCGTATATCCGGAAATTTTTTTTTGGTATGTCCGAAAAAATTTTTTGTGATGACCTCCCTCCCCCCCTGTCGCCAACATTTCCTGGAAAATTTTTTTGGATGCCCTTTTTTTAAAAAAGTGCCCCTCAAAGCCTGCCCCCCCCAACTTTTAGAAGCTTCCTACGCCCCTGTTGTAGTGTACTCAAATATGATATTCTAAATTTCAAGATCTGCATTTAATTGTGATTTAATCGACGAATACGCGGCGAATTTAAAGGTTTCACTTCTAACCGAGACCCAACAGCAAGTGTTCAGGCATTTGACGAAACTCTTCCACATCTTTATACGAATGCCAAGCGTCGCCTTACTGAGAACGTTTGAGACACCATGTAACAAGGATAAACCGATGAAAAGCCATATATTTTGAAGATCTGACTGCATAGTACGATACAGTACAATCAAAGCTCCGCATAGAAAATAACATAATACAAAGGCGCGATCTGGTGGAACGATTTCCGAGTTTTTTCTGAGAACAATGTATTTTGCAACCGCAGTTACAGCAAAAATATTCCTGGCGAAATTTCGGCGATTATAGCTTTCTTAATCTTGTTTTGTGTTCCCTTAAAATATTTGATGATAACATCAACGTAAATATATATAAACAACTAAGCAAGAACCCCGCTAAAAAGCAAACGAAAGGATGACAAAAATGTGGAACAAATTGTCGGTTGTTGGATTGACTTTCTTGAATTTACGAGTAACTAGGTAAGCATCACAGAAGATGCAAAAGACAAACAAGGCATAGATGGGCAACCTAAAGAAAGAGAAAAGTGATAATTAGTCAAGTAACAATTAGTCGCTCAAAGGAAGATGATTATATTATCAAGCTTATGTTTTACCAATGTGATGTGTTATAATTAATGATACATTATATTCGTCGATCGACGTAAGCTTGAGGTTATGATGTAAATAAACACACAATTGTGTCACATCTCATAAATTAGTCTTTGGCTTAAATTTCTCTAAATCTCTTCAATATGTCGAGTTGATATCAGGGTCGGCACTGGACCTATTTGAATGGGGAGCGGGGGGAATGTAAGTGAGTTTTGCCGAGTTGTTGCTTCAACCACTATAATTAATCATTATTTCTTTTCCCAAAATTGTTGACGAGTGGGGGGAGGGTGTGTAGGGGCGGCTCAAGATCAAAAACAATTTTTCCGGATAGGATATTTGTCAATCTTATTGTGTGTTTAACGACCTTTAATATTCGTTCCATTCTCCAAAAATGTTTTCGTAAATTCTCTACATTTTAGCTACCATTCTTAATTTTTAATCGTGTCACTCAGACATTTTATTTTTTTCCTCCTATCCAAACGGCGCGGTTTGTGTTTCATCTCGCGCCGTTTAGCCGGAAACCGTGCTCAAACAACTTCGCTCCGGCGTAGTGTGAACGCGACGGTTAATATTTGTGACTTTTTTGCGCTTTTTAACGCGGTGGTTAATATTTGTGACTTTTTTGCGGCGTATAGTGTGAACGTAGTTTTATTTCGCAGCAGTTACTCTAGTGTTCCCACATTGGGAAGCATGACCGCAGTGGGAATGGAAACCGAATTCGAAGCAAGCCAAAGATCGCAGGTCAGTTCGATTTCCGCCGCTGTGAAGCAACTTTTCAGCTTGCTTGGTCAGGCCCGTAGCTGAGGGGGGACCTGGGGGGGGGGCAGTGCCCCCCACTCGGAAATAAAATTGAAATTATGCCCCCCCCCTATTCCACATTTTTTGCCATTTAAAAAAAAATAGACAACGCGGCTGTTATATCCAAGCCAACAAAGGCGTAGCCTAATTTCTTACTATATGCCTGAGGTTAATTTTATATTTTTGTATTAATTTAGATAAAAAATATCCACAAATAGTGCGTGATTTGTAATTTTGTTTTGTATTTTTCTTTACCATGGATTATATCAATGGTTGAGGAACCATTCTCAAATTCATTAATAATTCATGAGTAATTCAGCCAATGATAATCACCTATTTGATCACAAGATGCCATTTGGATACTTGATGAAAGTCACTAGTGTTTTCATCAAATATCTTAATTACGCATGCAAAATTACTTGAATAGAATTCCTAATTACGTTATGCTTGGTTAAGAATTCTATTCAAATCAGCAAACGAAAACATTCTGTTACGTCTCGATTCATTTGAAAAGCCATATAAACAACTCGAGCTCGTGTCTCACCGGGATATCCAAACACTCGAAAACAATGTATGAAAACACTCGCGCTTCGCGCTCGTGTTCTCATACATTGTTTTCTCGTGTTTGGATATCCCGGTGAAACACTCGCTCTCGTTGTTCATATATTACATCAAAATTATGAATTTGTAATATTCCATGATTGAATGTATACTGCCTATACTAAACAAAGATAGCAGGGCTGGGTCGGGCGTTGTGAAAACACGGAATGCCGGAATATCACGGAATATGCCGGAATATCACGGAATATGCCGGAATATTGCGACATTTTCCCGGAATATACCGGAACATCACGATATTTTCCGATGGTAGCCATGTGACTGTTTATAAACAGGATCAATATGATTAATTCCTCCTGGATTACAGCGTCTTGAAAAATAAAAGTGCTGACGTCAGCATTATTTTCGAACGCCTTCAGAACTGTGTCACAAAATAGAGAAGGGCAGAAGGTTCACTCGAGTCGGAACCTTTGAAGTTTTTGTGCCGGCACATGTTACTTCCGGATCCTGGCCGCCATGTTGAAAGCAACCAACCCTTATCTCTTCTGTGACTGTGTTATACACAAAATTTAGTTAAAAATTCTTGGTTAACGTTAAGACGAGACTTCTTACCTGATATAAACAAGAATTTAAACATCTTGGCTCAAACTTGTCTTTATTTTAGCATTTGATTTTTGGGTCTTGCTGGTATAAAATTGACCATTTTGTACCAGCAAGATAACCAAGCATTTATCCAAAAATCAAATGCTAAAATAAAGGCAAGTTTGAGCAAAGATGTTTAAATTCTTGTTCATATTAGGTACGAAGTCTCGTCTTAACGTTAACCAAGAATTTTTAACTAAATTTTGTGTATAACACAGTTCAATCTCGTTCCCCGAGCCTGCGATCCTCGGGAAGGAACGCGAGGCTCTGGGATAATCCGTTTCAGGGAGGAATCTGATTGGCCGTTGAAATGGATGCGTAGTTCAATCTTAGCCAGAATTCCTGGCTTCTGGCAACGGATTATCCCAGAGCCTCGCGTTCCTTCCCGTGGATCGCAGGCTCGGGGAACGAGATTGAACACAGTTCTGAAAGCGTTCGAAAATAATGCTGACGTCAGCACTTTTATTTTTCAAGACGCTGTAATCGAGGAGGAATTAATCATATTGCTTCAAACTTTTTGGTGAACACTCGTAATAATGATATAAACAACATATAAAACTTCCACTATAGAGTTATTGTTTGTTATTTACCGTCAAAACGGGAAAGATCCATCACTTTTGTAATAAAATATGTTGTCAGACGTCGATGTTTATAAACAGTCGCATGGCTACCAATACCATCGGAAAATATCGTGATGTTTCGGTATATTCCGGGAAAATGTCGCCATATTCCGGCATATTCCGTGATATTCCGCCATATTCCGCGATATTCCGGCATTCCGGGTTTTCACATGCAACGCCCGGGCTGGGTCAATAAAATCATATGCATTCAATACCATACACCTTTTGTATGAAAATTTTGTCAATTTTTGTATGAAAATAGATTGCTTGTGGCCTAAAATAAATAACCTCATTGTTAGAAGCTAGGCTAGATAGCAGACGGCTGAACTAACCCTATACAGAACTTTGAAGACTCACAAAATTGAGCACAAGTATAATACTTTTACAGTGTAGAAGAACGTTCCGTTCGATCCCAATTTTTCTGAGCTGGAAAGGAAAACTAGCTGCTAGCACGAAGTCAAAATCATCCCAACCCCTCTGTTAAATTATTTCTGCAGTGACCGCCCCCCCCCCCCGAAATTGAGAGCTAGCTACGAGCCTAGCTTGGTGTGAAGTAACTTCAGTATAGCATGTAGAAAAAAATAATTGGCATATCTGTTTATAACCTGTATAAATAAAATCTGTTAAAATTCTTGACCACGCTGTAAAAACAGATTAATTGTTAAAAAGACCAATTTTAATTGGTAATTTTAATATTAATATGGCCTCAGATACACGAATTTGACCAGTATTTTATTGGTTAAAACAATTGCCAATAATATTGATGAAAAGAAAATGTACCTGAGACAAACAATTCAGATAGACCTTAAAGTGGACGTCTGCAATGTACAGTCTATCGTGGGATAATTTTGGTCCAATAAATCATTGTTTGTTTGAATAAAAACCCTATATTTGTATAGCAATTTGCGGATTTTCTAGCAGCCGTCTCGAATTCATGCATTCTGATTTGTTTAGATGCGTTAGCAATGTGAGAAAATGCGCTGATCGATCCGCGATCAAGAACGGAATCACCTTCTTTGCCGTTCGTTCGCAAAATATAGTAGGGAGGAGGGCATTTTTGGGGACACAATATATGATTACCAACCTGTATTTGTTAAAATCAAATTCGGTTGCTTTTGCCTCATCAAACATAATGATTCTATATACACAACTTATGCATCCTATCACCAACTGACAGACAAGTAAACACAATAGGTAATTCTTTTTTAACTCTTTGAAACCCCACAACATAACAATGCATGCAGGAAACCATGTAAACAATGGAAATAATTGCATGGAGAGACATTCCAACAATTTGCAAGATCCAATAACTGAGGCAATAGATGTTCCCCTTGTGAGTGAAATTTTGATCTGGATATGCCTGGACAAAAATTTCATCACAGCTTGAAAGAGCATCACAAAATTAGTAATATTCCGAAGTTTCGTTGCGAAATGATGTAAAATGCGGATAATATAGCCTTGCGAAGTTTGCCGTTTTTCAGTCATTTGCATTACAAACGGGAAATTGATAATCAGTTTGATCATCTGATTATCAATTTCCCGTTTGTAATTTTATCAGCATTTTTTAACATTTCGCAACGAAACTTCAGAATATTACTAATTTTGTGATGCTCTTTCAAGCTGTGATGAAATTTTTGTCCAGACTTGTCTAGATCAAAATTTCACTCAAAAGGGGAAAGTTCTGGGGGGCGGGGGAAATTGAAAGTTTGCTCGAAATGTTACGGATGATTTTAATAAAATAACTTGAATTTATAATAATAACCATAAATCTGCAAGAATTGTTTTGAATTTTTCTAGATTAAAGACAGAAAATTTACAAAATTGCAGAGTATATGAATTTCCCTCCTTGGAAATGTTTCTTTTCTCCCTGTTTGACGCCATGTTGGGTTCTATATTTGCAGAGCTAGGCTTTATTTAGTTTTCACTCACAATGCGCTTTCTTACGTTCTAGCGCATTCCATAAATATATGACAAACTGATGGCAACTGATCTCAACTAAATAATAAAATAATCAGTATATGTAATCATTATGTAATCACGCTCAATGCCAAGATGTTTTTGCGGAGGACAGAGCCCCTCTGTTAATTCCTCTGGCGTTAGACAGTGAAAAAACAAATTGTGTGCATCAGGGTAAATCAGGGTGCAATGTCATCCTCGTTCCCAGGGCCCCTCGGCCGCGCGCGACCTTCACAGGCCCTGGGATACACGGAACCGGAAGTGCAAGAAAACTTACAGGGTTTCTAAAGCGCATACTCTTGAATTTGGACTTGAATTTTTAGCACCTGTAACAATTTTCACCAAGAGGTATAACAAAGAAACCAAGTAATATTTGTGTTGACTCATATTTTGATATAATAATTTTGCCTTAGTTCTCCGAGAAGCCAATCACAGATCTCTCCTTTCAGTCGTCTAACTCAGAGCCTAATTTTCAATGAGTGGCCGAGTGAAAATGGCTCTGGGGATGAGAATGGGTGAATGTGACCTCTTCCGCAGGCATCTCGTGGTTCACAATCGCCGCTTCAATTTTTTGCCCGCAATCAAATTCTACCCGCCAATCTAAAGGCAATGCCCTAGCTATGGTGTTATTTTAATAATAACCTCTTGCAACTAAACACGGAGCTATAGAGAAAACTACAACAACTTAATATTTTTGCCAGCAAATAAAAACGTGTGTCGGACATACAAAAGCGAAAGAAATTAACAGTTGAATTTAATTTTTAACACTTTGAAACTTTCTACCAAAAAGGTAATATTTATTTCAATTTTGAAAAGTTATTTTTACGTTATCATGGTGGCAACCACGCGTCAGTTGCTTGCACGTATGGAAGATTTCATGTTTATATAATCAATGTTTTGCGGGAACTATTGCTACACACATCATTTCTAAATTAAAATACGAGGAACTTATTTTTCGTTGCGTTTCAGTTGTAGTGGAAAACGTTCTAACTTCAATTAAGCGTTTTAGTCAGTATAGTAGTTGGATGCGTGTGTTGGCACTTGCAATTATCATCATCTTTTTGTAGAACCAAGCAGATAATACAAAGAGTCCTTCATAGAAAGTAGGAACAAAAATTCGCACAACCTATCCGATGGCCCACCACTAAAAACCACAAACGTGCGTGTATTATAAGAAAAATATTAGCACCTACTAACACTTAATTCAGCCACTTAAGATATCTGATTGCTATAATATATAAAAGCCAAGAAAAGATCTGATTCATTCTAACACGATGAGACACGTTTATCTAAGCTGGAAATTTGCCGATGTTACGTGCAATGTATAAATTTGTTTTTAAAAATAAGCTTAAAGGGTGAAATCTGTTTGTGTTTGCCTTAATACGTTTCATAGGCGTTTCTGTATGCTGTCAACGTATGCGTGTGAACGCAAATATTTAATTTACGGAAGAGGCTTATCTGTACTATCCTATTAAGATATTCGTCGCGTTCAGATATGATATGATGTTTTAGCTAGTCAGATCTCAATTTAGCTACACACCATGATTTCTTAATCTTCTAATTTTGATGCAGTTCAACTTAAAGGCTCTAGTTTGTACTGCGTGTTGGTAGGGTACAGTTTTTTTTTCAACTTATACTAGAAGTATCATCTGATCCCAAAATATAAAACAAAGCATGCATGTTTACACTTTCGAATTGTGTGTGCAACTGAATTGAACGTTTTGCCCAGATTTAGGACACTATCAGTATCTTATTTGCAACTGTATACGTATATAGTCAAAACATATAACTGCATGTAAACCACCGATATGGCGATATCACCCTCAAATGAATATTTCTCACGTTGAAAAGAAACGATACGATAAAGATCTTGATACATGTGATAGACGTGGCATTTGTGGGCGTTTCTTTTTGACCAACCCAGCTGACATGCTGGCATTTACTGAAGCGGTTACTACAGGGCCCGCGGAGCGTATTAGAGGGGGGGGGCTAAATCATCAATAAAACCCCCAATTAATTAATTTAGAAAGTTTCATTTAGATTTCTATTTTAATAATTTTGGCTGTCAAAAAAAGTGGGGGGGGGCTAAAGCCCCCCCAGCCCCCCCCGTCTCCGCGGTCCCTCTACTATACGGTTTCTGGCAAATAAAATTCCCTTTCGTAAATCATGGAAGTATAGAACTAACTATTGTATATTGCACAGTCACAATCGAAATATTTTCACTTAGCAAAATCTATTAGACCTTTCTTAGAATGACGTCAAAGGCGAAAAAACACTTAAAATTAATGAGATTCACCCAAGGCTTGCGTTGCCTGTCCTGTAGGACATCGCTAAATTGGTTTTCTGCGTTTGACATCATTATAAGAAAGGTATAGCCACCACAATCTTAGACAGGCAAATTCGATAGATAGCTAAGTCTTAATTTTGGGCATCTTGCTCGAAAAAGAAATGAATGTAGATGGGTTTTTAGGTTGCATTCCAGTCGGAGGGCCTAAAGTTGCATTTTTCGCATTTGCTCCCAGATAAATCTCAAAATTGTATATAGATATTCGTTCGAAAATTGCACTTACAGAAAACACACCCAAATAAACACTATAAGACACTTCCCGACTGAATTTGCTTGAGTGCACACAACTGAATAGCTTGAAAGAGAGGCGGACCATGTTACCCACTGTAAATAAGTAGGGAGTTCTCATTGCCAGTCAGCAAGTTCGGGAAATGTCTGTTCGTATCCGTGCGCTTTAGTGCTTAAACCGCGTGATTAAACTTCAATTATAGGCTAATATTAACTAAACCTGGTAGATATTAATTAATTATATAATTATATCATGGAAGCTATATACATAAAATAAATATATTGATATCATGTAATTTACTATTTACATCTAGTATTTACAGGATTCACGAATTTACGTGAAAATAGAAATCTTCTTCTTCAATGTTATTCATTGCATTGTCAGATACCCGGAAATGGTGAATGCGCGTTTGGCAACTAGGTTATTTACATTTTGAAATTAAATATATTATCGTCCGTAACGCTCATACGGGGAACTAAATGTCCACCATGCAGGTATGCCAGAAGAGAACTTGTTCGTGGGCTCATACAGTCGGGAGTGCCCGCGATTGTCGTAGGGAAGGAAACTGGGTAACAGAGATTAGGCGGCCGTTGAACAGATGCGGTCATTGGAGGAAGAAAGGTTTGCGGAATGTTCTCATCAAAGACAAAGGTACAACCAGGCTTGTACGGTGACGTGAGGTATGGTGGATGACCTGAAATTAAAATTTTGTATGGTAAGAATCATGGAATGCAGAAAATACAATTGCAATTACAGGAACAACAATATACATGAAAAAAATTATCACTCGTGCATTTCTGCATGATGGGCTTAGTGAAGTGCAATTTTATCGAAATACAGTGCCAAAACTAAATTCAGTACCACAATAGAATTCGAAATTTAGGGTTAAAAAAGAAATTCATGCAAGTCGCTGACAAAGGACATTTTGAATAAAGTTCTGACTTTTTGACCTGAGTGAGTTAAATTATTCATTCGCATATGTTTCATCCATGATACACAGTACACAAGTGACTAGGAATTTACTTATCCATAAATTTTCCATGCGTATTATTAAATAGTAACTATAATCTTTCTCGCTCAGTTTAGAAAAACATACATTGATGAGTTTCTCGATTGTCTTCGAAGAACTCACTCGCGGCATGTTTTATTCCAAATTATACTATTATATACCTATGAAATAATAAAATGCATGTAGCTACTATCTTTATAACCTGTGATTGAACAAGATCTAAGGTACATATTTTTCAATTAAGTACCTAATTCATATGACAGTTTATAATAAATAAATTCAAAATGTCACTTAATTGTAAAAATAACTGAAAAATTCTATAACCGAACTATATATATATATATATATATATATATATATATATATATATATATATATATATATATATATATATATATATATATATATATATATATATATATGCCTTGAAGATTAAATTCATATGATCCGTACGGTATTGCATGCACATGCATGTATGCGACTATAATTAAGATACTATAAAAAATAAAAATAACCACTTTTATTAGCGTCTCAATAATCAACACATTAATACTAGCCTATATATATAAACTTTCTTAGTTCTATAGTTAATGAAGACACATTACATTTTTTATTATTTCGTTAATCAGGTGTGTTATTTTGGTTTGTCTGAGCTTTTAACGTTCACGTCAGTTCGCCCGAAATTCTGATTTTAATTTTGCGTTTCACTAGTCGAAAAAAATTTTTGCGCATCAGTTTCAATGGTTGCTTATGTCTGCACTTTTTCCTAAATATGTAGTAAATACATACAACCTATATAGCTATAGTTATATAGTTTAGTTTTATCACTGAATATTAATTTAATTGGCATTTCACCTGGGTCACTAGGTAGTCTGTAGTGAGGATCCATTCTCCAAGGCGAAGGTTGTAAAATTGGTGAAAAAGACGGATCGTGGTAGGTAAATATTCGCGAAACCTGATCGCAGAAGTCTTTATTTCTAAATTGAAGAGAAGCAAAATATTTTCCAGTTTTTTCTTTATTGTGCGCACGCGTGGATCTATCAAAACCCATATGCGATTATATTTCTCCTTTCGGGTATCTACCTACATGCAGTTAGTAGTTTGCATACATGCATGCGTGTATCAACAAGTATATGTTAAACAAGAATTTTATTTCCTGCAAGAATGCATGGAGGAATGGAATTCATTGCATGGTGCAACATGCATGCATGAATTGGCAAAATATTCTATCATTTTGAATGCAGAATGTGCATGGGCTGAAAACAGGAAACGATGAACAAACCAGATCATGGAAAATAATACCTCTATACTTAGTACCCCGCTTATTGTCAATTTCAGGTCACTTTTCAAAACGCTGGTTCCCATATTCGTTGTGAATATTCCCAATTACGTTCATAAATTGGAATATTGGGCGTGGGACTCGCAAAACGAACTTCGCAAAGTGTTTTACTAATGTAGCCAACGAATTAAATGTATTTCTTAGAAACGTTAATAAATAATTCGTCAAATATATGCTGGCTATATCATAAAACACTGCAAATTATGAGTTTATATTCAGTATTTTAGTACTCAGACTCAGTACTTTGATATTTTAGTAAGCAACTCGCGAAATTCGCTTTGCAATTTTCACGCCTATAATATTCCAAATTTAGAGACGTATAATTGGGAATATTCACAACAAACTTGGGAAATACGCTTTGAAAAGTGACCTGAAATCGACAATATAATAAAATATGAGCGCAAAATATACCTCACCTTTCTCTCCATTCGGGGTTCAGCAAGCGCGAGGAGTCACGGAATCCCTTAGCAAATGGATTGCTGTTGATCTTTAGGCGAGTTATCTAGATTGACAACAATTCGGGTACTCAATGAGAGAGGATAAATTATAAATTATGTAAATAATGAATGGGCAATTTCTAAAAATTTCATGATCGGTTTTAAATGTGACAAAAATGATACGTCAAAATGATCTATAAGCCACCATATATATATATATATATATATATATATATATATATATATATATATATATATATATATATATATATATATATATATATATATATATATATATATATATGCAGGTAACTATGCTAATACACTGTCAAAACAGATTGGTTAAACTGAATAAATAACCAATTTGATTGGTTGTCTCAGATGCATTTGCTTTTGAACAATATAATTTGGTGAACACAGTCGAAAAATTGGTTAATACCCCAATTTTTGGTTGTTTTAACTAATAAAAAGATTGGTCAAATAAATGCACGAATCTGTTTTTACAGTGTTTATGATATCTCGGACCATGTTTTCATGATCATAACAATAATATCACAAAGTAACTCTCAGAGTAACATCACAAATATCATATTCACCTGAGTACACAACACCAACACAGAAAAAATCCAATAATATCATTCAAAATATTTGTATACATAATTCATTTAATTGCATAGCGTAAAATTTATGCTTTGATTTTTTCATGTTCATGCATGTCCAGTTGCAATGGGCATGGCTATAGTTTCGCCACTGCTATATAAGCTATGATTTCTCATAATTCATAACGGCGAAATAAATTGTGATCATCTGCACGCAGTGCAATGTTCCTTCCTTCACAAGAAAGAAATATTATGTCGCCAGAGATGAAAAGATAAATTAATCTTAATTTCCGAATCAAAGCAAGCCTCGCTAAGGGGGTTTTGAGGGGTAAAGTCAAATTTTCCCCATGCTCTGGGCCCCTTTGGTATATATAGGGACTGACGGCCGGCCATATGGCAGTCCTATATTTGATATAAGGTTTTGTTCCAAAAATTGATTTTTGATACCATCTCTAACGAAAACCCGGACCCTGGTGTCAAGTTGTGGGCCCAAGGCAAGTTGACCCTCTGCCCTGCACTCTCTAGAGCTAGTTCCTTAGTATGGATGTAATGTCGCTCCATGGCTTCTTAGCCATGCCATAACCACTTTACTGACCATAGCCATGTTTCAGTGACGATTTCTCGTTGGTCAAGCAACCGCTGCATGGTTTGATAAACAATCGGATTGTTAAAATATGGTCCGTTCAATAAGGGAACCGAAGTTTTGTTTTCACATCCTCCCCCCATGACATATCGGCATAGGAACGGCACTGATTGTGATAATTTGCTTTATAGAGAGCGCTATACGCGTCTGCGCTCTATTACAATTGTCTGTTATACTATAACACAGACTAGTATAAATATATACCAAAAAGTACTTCATCTGGCATATGTAGCATCTAATTGGTCAAAAATAATGCGAGTATACCTACCAATTGATTTTGATACGCAGTCACTGCAATGAATTGGGTTTCGTCAAAAGCAAATGTTCGTGTCTTTTCTGATTTGAGATTAATCACTGATGCAATGTGTTCTCTTTTTCGAACGATATGGATTCGAGGTTGATACTTGTGCATGGAATTTAGCATGATCTAAAAATAAAGGCAAATTGAGTATTCTTCCATTCAGAAATCCAACCCAGAATCAGAAATCCAACCATAACGGTATAAGCATAACCCTAACCTAACCCAGATGTCTGAAGTCTCTAAGCAGTCTCTAAGCAGTGCAAACATCTCTAAACAGTGTAACTAACAATCTCAAAGCAGTGCTTGTCTGTGCATCTCTAAGCAGTGCAAACAAGAATTTAATTCAGTTATTCAATTGTAGAAGAACAAGAATTAGTAAAACAAAATGAAGTTAAATAGGCGATTGAGTACAACAGATTGTCATGATATTTCACACAAAGGAAAAATGTCTTTCCGCCTGAATATTGGAACTCGTAGGTTTTCACTTACGTGTCCTTGTTCGTCCATTTCGTTGTTCGTAAGTTTAACTTTCTCAAAAGATAACGGTTGTTTCATAAGCTGTTCTCCAGTAAATGGAGCATCAGGATGCATGCACAATCTTGTCGGAGCAGGCGGATCCGCTTTGCCAGACACCAACCAGGTCGAACGATGGTAAGCGTAACGATATCTTTTGTCGTCTACGGGAACAATATCCATGAGTACGAGATAACTTGCTTTTGGATCTGCCCCTGTTACTGAAAATCTTAATGTTGGAAACATCCGCCTAGAAAAAATAAGAAAAAATTAGGGTTTCTACCATTTTTAAAAATATCTGGGAAGTAATGAATATTTTATATTAAATGCAACTGAATGGTGAATTCAAGTAACATGTTGAATAATGAATAATCAATAAATGAATTGTCAGTAATTAATAGTAATTATATAATACCTTATTGAATTCTGATCGTTTAATTGGCTGTTTATGGTCACGTGATATTGAATAGAAAATTCCATTTCCCAAGAGTGCAATGGAATACGTTCCATTGCATTCCTGCGAGTGCAATGGAATAAAACGTATAGTACAATTGCACTCTTTGTGTTTTCGATAAATCGCATCCCTCAACTGATGCTTCTCATACGAATCTATTAGTCTATTTTGGTATTATATAAAACAAATAAAGAATTTTTTTCGTGCAATGGTAAGAATATTTTCATTCGGTGAAAGATGGAATGTTCCATTCAACTCGGCTGTCGCCTCGTTGAATGGAACATTCCATCTTTCACCGAATGAAAATATTCTTACCATTGCACTCATAAACATTCATTATTTGTATATTAATGAATTCTAGACGATATTAGATTTCAATAAAGAGATAAATTCTCAGAATCTGACTAAATGGTGATCGAATTGTGAACTGTGAACTACGAAATGCGAGCAACGCGCTAAGAATCATGAGATGAAAATGTATAATCAATTCTGTTAAAAAAACAAATGTCGGCGAATAATGTAGAAAGCGAACAATAGTTAAATTGATGAATGATTGTTCTATCAGCCCTCGAAAGATTGAAGGTCATCGCAAGAATTAAGTGTGGTGTTAAGCGTCTTTTTCCGCTTTCGTGCAAACGCTAAGAATTAATTTAAAAGTAGCTGAAGCTTGTAGTCGAATTGCTGTAAAAACACGAGTGTAAAAACATTGCTGACACGCCACCAACTTTACAGATTATAGACGTCTTGTCATCACTTATAGGATTTTAACTTTTCCAAGCGATGACTCACAGAAAATATGTATTCGTATTTTAATATGTTTAAGCCTAGTATTCTTATGGCGACTTTTCACCTTAATAGCGTAATTCTTTGTAAAAACACTACCTGCTTATCCTTAATCTTTAGCTAGAAGGTTAATTGAAAACCGTGTATTCTATATTTAGGTGCCTTCATGTACTTCGAAACTCGTATATTTGAACTTAGAAACACTATAGATACGCGTCGTAACTTGCATTCAGTCTAGACTTGCTCCAAGCCTACCTCTCAAGGAGATTTTAAATGGGAATTATAAATCACACAACAAATGTATGCAGTCAAAATTGATCAGTTCCATTTTCAAAAGTTGATATTATGCAGACCTTTTGTATATTGTATCTTACTTGTTGTAAAGCATGGAATAGTACGAAAAAAAATGTACATGTATCTTTTAAAGAGATTTATACACTGTAATTTATTTACTGGTACGCAGTTGACTTGTCACAATGTGAACTACCGTAGAACAAACTTCGCTATAAAACCCATGCAGCATATCAGTTAATTCGGATTTTCGACTGCGCATCGATGCAAATGCATGACATGAAATGCATAAGATGAAAATGCAGATATTAATAATAGGTAAAGCCAATAGAAATTTATTTTTGATTTTATGCTCTCAGATGGAACCATATACAATTAGATATCTGAAGAATTATTGTGGAACGTTAAAGAACACCTTCGATGCATAAAAAGAAAGACAAATACGATTTTCTAGATTCATTAAATGAAACCCAAGCATGTTTCACACTGTTGTAAATGCGTGTATAGTTTATACTGTTTATAAGTCAAGTAAAGAACAAGTCTAAAATCTAAATACGTTCCATTCTACTAAATAGAAGATTTCTTTAACGCACCTTATACTTTTGACACTTTCCCAATATAGGTAAGTAGACTTAACAGTATATGTCCAGTACGGAGGCTAAATAAATAATTCTGGCCAGTTGGGTGGTACTGACGCTAAACAGAGGATGATGTTTAATTCATACGAGCTTGGTTTTGCTATATCATGCATGACACCCCAGAAATTATGATAGAATTTATGCTTTGCTGTACCTCAATTTATATTTGGATTGTACAATTATGATGTTTCTTAAATGCCAACTTAGTTTACTTAGATACCAACTTAAATGCCAATTGTACAAAACAGACAATAATGCAGAAACAAAGTAATTCTGAGTGGCAAAATTAGCGACATAGATAAAACATTCATCACAATGCTTTAAATATGGAATTTGGATGTATGATAACATAGCGTGACTTTCCCTTGCCGTCCTGTGCCAATTTTTTCACCACAGCTATTTTTATATCCTCACGCATACAAGTGTTCGCCGCGGCGGTTTAAGATGTGATTTTATCACTATCAGTTTCCGTACATATTAAGTCGGGTTTTCATCGCCTAAGTATAATGTTAGCTTACTTATAATCCGAAACGGCAACACTTTACAAAACACACGGTTTATCTCAGTTAATGAAAGCTTGTAGCTACCCTCACTTCCTCACTTGTCGTGGCACTTTAGCGAGTATACACAAGGAAGGTCAGACAACGCAAGCGCTCAATAATGGGAAGCAATATACCCTTCTACTTAAATAGACAAATATAAATACGAAATATATCGCCTGGGTGTTTCGTATACCTCAAGATCAGCACTTTTAAATTATTTCGGCTCTATAAGCTATCCGGCACTATAGATTATTTACCATGTAATACATATATGCATAGATATATCCAAATTATATGAAGGACTAAGACTAAGGCTGATATACTATATCTATAATCACACTAATTTCGGTGCAGCCGCAATTTTATGTGATTTTAAAGAGTGTCCCACATTACAAAGTTGCGATTACGCTAATTCGATTCGTGAGGAAGCCACTAATACAGAGTTTCTATACAGCCTATTATATGAAACTGTACAAGTTCATCGACTATCGCACGCATTAAAGGCTGTAGATCTGGTTTTGAAATCGTATTCAAATGTACATACTTCGAGAAGTGTTCGTGAAATCGAGTTTTCGCTGTTTGGTTGTCAGTGCATGGTTGTATGGAGTATTGACTATTGATAATTGAACGTGCGCAAAAACATATTACAATCAAAACCGAGGAAAGTATATGTTGCTGTACCACATTGTGGTACTGCCTAACAATTTACTAAAGGTAAATCAAACACGTTTCTTGTTCGTTGTGTTTACTGTTATTGAACTGAATATATGGTTTATCTAGTGGTCTTAGCGGAATATCGATTCAGTTTCGTTTCCAAACTTACAATACTAGCAAGTTTGCTGGTATAGCAAAGATCTAGTTAACCAATCTGTCGAGTGAAAAAGTTTTACCAATATTTAATCATGCCATGCATGCAATTTGTTTCCATCAACAGCATACATAGACTAATAAAAAAACATTGGCATAAAATATCAATATACCATGCAATGCCAATACTTATAACTTGTTCATATTTCTATACTATATGTAAAATTTACCATAATATCCGCTCCAAATCAAAATGAGAACAAATTAATGCATTTTAATTTAGCACATTTAGGAATTCCTCAATTGTCTGTAATAAGCACGAACAGGCATGTGCTAAGAGTTTCTTTAACTTCGAGGAGCATGCAATTCAATCAACTACGGATATAGTTGAAAGTAATATAAACCAGAAAATTGCAGTGACAAAGTCAAGGATCCGGTTCTATGTTATTAATTGTATTTATATATACATAGGCATAGCTGATAAGAATTCAAAGTAATATAGCCGTACCTGCCAGCCTTCGTTATGATCATTTCAGTTCCTAGCTCGTTAAATCGGTCCCATAGTTCTTTTCCTTCTAGAATGACATCAACATTATCAATAAATGTATCTTCACCAATATTTTCACTGTTTTCGTGACTTCGTGTCTTCTGTCGCTTTGCGTGACCATCATTGAGACCAGCTGAACACTCAATACTTCGCTTGGTAGGACTGTGTACCTCCTTATCTTCTACAAAAGGAAATAAAATTGTTAAACAAAGAGTAAATTAAATAAAGAATGGCGCCGCTTAGCAAATTCAACTTTCAGTTGCATGTTGTTTATAAATTACGCAAATGTTTAGTAAATTGTTTATAATGGATTATATCATTCACGAAAACAAATAAATATTATATCAACAAACCTTTCTCCTCTTTCTCTGCGGAAATCAGTGAGTCGATGGAGAACGCTGTTGCCTTTTCAGACAAAGATACGGATTCAGTAGTCGAAATAGGGTCCATTTTGTTTAACAGTATGCGCGCAGATACCCGACGATGGTGCGCGGTCGGACGTTGTGATTTAACAGCGATTCACTTAAATGTGTAAATCATTTAGGTGGTAGACAAACAACAAGTGTAATTGGCAATTAATTTGATAATCGCATGTTTGCTAGCTGTCACTTGAGACTCAAGTCTGTCAATAGTTTCACCTATCTGTGAAAAGGGGTTTATTTCTAGTATGTGCACTTCTTCAGCGTCCTAATTGTGTCATCGTTAAGCTCAAATGATGCTCTTGTGTTGAAAGATCCCATTTCCACAAACCCGCCTGACCTTCACATATTAATTCTATCACACGTATAAATATTGCGGACATCCCGCGCGCTGATTTGTTTTTCAAATAATCGCCTGCTTATACTCCTTTTAACACCTTTTATATACTTGTTATTTTGGAACTAACGTCCTAACCACAAGCACTATCGGATTAGCACATGAATCACTGAGGTCTTTGCATGTGACTATTTGGTATTTGACTAGGTTTGATTTTACATGGCAGAAAACGTTATTAATATCACTGACACTTGTAAGGTATTTTAAAGTAATTAAATACTTATATTTGGCATAGCTGGGTGGTCATGCGAACAAAAAGATAGATTTTACGTCCGAAAGGCGATACCTGCTATTAGCACCAGCTTTTGCGCTTTTTTCTACCCGCGGGAGATTCCGAGTGATCGCAAAGGAATCGTTCAGTAAACATGGGGTGTTCCTATCAAATCAGTATCTACATGCGTGTGTACAGAAGGGCGTTCATGCCAATTTCTTTTCATACCAATAAGTAAATAAGTTCAAGGTGCTCTGTTGTTTAGCCAGCCGTCTGGTAAAACCAAATACGGTAAATCATGCCAGCATGCCAACCCGAGATTGGTCGGTATTGTGGCTTATCAGATATAGCAGTTTTCATCAATGACTATTAAGTAGTTTACAGCTGTTTCTTTATGGATTACAGACGACTGTTAATTTGACAGACACAATTATATCCTGCAAATTGAAAAATGCACGGCTTATATCGCATCCATATTTCCGATCTTATTTCTCGGCATTTCGAATCGATATTGACATCTAAAGTTATTGAGCGTATTTTAGGCTAACTGTATACCATTGGAGGAAGCATATGGCGTTGTTTCATTTTGTTGGGAATTGCGGTTAATTAGTAAAATTAACGCCATTTGAGGTGATATGATATTGCCATGAGCGAAAAGATATGTCGTTTTGATCGCCTTAAAAATTCGTTGTTCCTCAAACACGTGTGCCTTTTGAGAGCGGTGTGCGGACAGTGCGGTTATTTTAACTTTTGCGTGTAACTTAGAATGGTCTTGTTGATATTTTACATGTTTATAAAATATACCGTGACATGGGCGTAACAAAAGCATGCGTGAACCCGATGAACTGTTGCATTACTCAACTAATTGGAAGGACAGCCGAAAGGTAAAGCCTTGATAAGACAATATGGCTGATAAAACTAGGCTGAATACAGCAGGCACAAGAGGTTCAACAGCTTGCGCATGCAGCATATCTATCGGGAGTTCGTGTTCTTTAACAGTCGGTTGGCAACAAATTATTAACTTTGAGCCAGCTACGTGGAAGCATTATGGAGAACTGTTCCAACAACAAATCTTATAGTTTAGATAGAAAAGAAACCTTTCAGAGCGAATCTGATTTCCCACGGTCCCGTGCCAAAGAATCTAAATATAACCACTCTTTGAATGCCTGGTACTTTTAAAATGCAAGTAATAGAGTTCCTATATTTAATGTACATTTATAGCCAATTTTACCTAGCCTAGGTTTTATAGTCAATAAGGATCCATATTTGGCAGTCTTAAAGAATGGTAAAACTGATTATTTCAGTTGTGTGCTGTTAGTTCCATCAGTACCCCAAAATGGAACAGGTTTGCTCCGTTGTATCTTCGCGATAATTGGTGTAGACAACAATTTGTGTTCCCCTGCATAGAACTATATTGTTGTTGACGTATGCCTGAGTGAATTGCAGTTCACAAGTCGTTTCTGCGAGATAGAGATAAGACTAAGCATTTGCAGACGTCCAGAATGCATACGATATCTCATGTGAAAAAATTCTGCAATTACCACAAATAACATTTTATCAACAACTAAAAAGAGTTGACAAAGTGACAATAGAAGAATGCATTTTCAGATTAGCATGAGTAACGATCATATACACCATCATACGTCAGCCCGCTATTCGCACTGCAACTTTCCATCTGCTAAATCAGTATACGCAGATTAAATGCAACGTGGGCGCACCGCCGCGCACGGCGCGGAGATGTTGCCTAACTTGACTCTATCCGTGTTCTGTCGCAACCAGTATACGGGGGCGGTTGCAGGAAATAGCAAATCAGCGCGAACTGGATCTGTTAAAATACAACTGATGGGAGATAGTCGTTATCAGTTATCATTATTTCAATAACTTTTACAATACTTACAGTACTGTAGCAATAAAGTCAATCTTTCTTTCTAGCTCACGGGCAGCAAACAAAACAATGGCTTTAGTTTATGATTAGTTAGTGACTAATACCAAACTTCAGTTAATATTAATTTATACCCGTTATAATACTTTGTACCTGTTATGTACTATATCGAACAATAGTCACTCCGAAAACGGTAAGCATTTTCAATAATATTCAGTAATAGACGTTTCTTTGTTATCATCAAAGAGTCACTCCGTTTGGGACTAACTTTTGCAGCTTTCGTATTCATAAAAATACTCGTTAGGCCAAGTAAAAAAATTTAGTAGTTTCTCGTCCCGATTTTGAAAAAAAGGAGAATGCAGGCGGCGCTTTTTTTGTAAAACCTTCAAATATTGCTCTTAAAGTTTACCAAATAATCTATAAACACACTATAAGATTACTCATAAAACGTAAATATATTAAAATAGACAAACAGCTTCTTAATTAATATGGCGCCAAAATAAGTTAACAATATGTCGCGAACAGCGAGCGCGAAGTACCGAACAGCAAGCGAGAGTTGACGAAAATTTCCGAACGGCAACCGAACTATGCCGAAAGGAGCAAAATGGTCGAAATATACTAAAGACACTAAAGTGGAAATTCTTTGAAAGGCTTGAATATACAACATAAAAAAAATCCATGCGGTAGGGAAAAAGGATGCGGGCGGGGACGAGAAACTATACTATTTTTTTTACTTGGCCTTAGCTTAGTTCCCGCTTTTTTTCATGTGTGTCATACTAGACATATATAGTAAGTCTAGCCGCAACATCGTACCATATACTCATAGTCATACGATAGAAATAATTGCGGTATACTGACAAATCAAGAACGTTAACATCTATTGCCATATCCCCCCATAAAGGCCGTATCCCGCATATTCGGTCACATATGTAACCCGGAGTGGCGGCGCTTTAATTTGCAAGTCACTTCCAGTGAGCTCCATATATCTCTGGAGCGAGAACTCGAGTCCAAAAGCTTCGCCACCGTGCAGACAAAAACAATAGAAAGAGACTGGAACTAACGTCCTATAGCTCTTCATTTTGGCAAGGAGTGTGCCGGAATTCCGTATTTTTACTACGATTTAAAAACTAATATTATGGTGATTTTATGAACTGAAAACTTGATTATAATCAATATAAGCGATACGGTCCTTTAGAAAACGACTGGATTTAGCTGGGAGAAATTGTATAAAAACTATTTCAGACCTTCAGACATCTTGGTTTCACTTTTCTCATAGGCCGAATGACCGAAGTTCTTGCTCCACTGAGATATACATAGTAACATAGAGAACTCACTGGTCACTGCGTTATCGGACTTCGATACAAGCGTCTCACGCTTGGTTCCCAGTATTCAGTACTACACGTTGAAATTAAGTTTGCAAGTTTCTACGTTCTTGAAAGTTTCATACTATTTGTCAGATATGTATCGTTGAAATATAAAACCACATGCCGGCCTAGGGCTAGGATTGATTGCATTTAATGATGCCTTGCCAAGTTGCCAGAGAATATGATCTATATAGTCATCAATTCGCAAAACGGTGCTCTTTCACAAGCGTACAACGTGTATTATATATTCATGGAATATACTGCAATTAAAATAATATTTCTGGTTTATTACGTGAGGAATGCTTTTCTATCTGAGTTCCTGATGGGAAAAAACTGAGTAGACTGATTAAGAAACGATACTGCATGCCGATTTGTTCGACTTCACTGTCTCAAAATAGCAAATTCAGGACAATATCGTTCCTCTACCTGAGTTTCAGTGTCATTAAATCTTCAAACAAAAACTTAATTAGCATGCATTCAAACGTAAATCTTGATCATGATATCAGACAAAAAAACCAATGGTTAATGCACAGTCAAGAGCCAGTGAGTATAGCTGGATTATATCGGTAAAAAAAGTAAATCTTAATTTACTTTTTGAATACGCAGCCCTTACCCAATTAATTAATTTTTCATTAATTCTTTAATTTTCATATAGAATATTTCTAGATTTCCCGCCCAATTTCTATATTTGTATACCAGATGGAATGTTGGTGCTTCCATCTACATAATCATAGAAGGCAAAATGTTAACTATTGGTTATTAGATTCGTTAAAACGGGAAAGTCTACGACGACATGATAGCTTTTCTCTTTTGAGCTGGGTCTACCACTCCAAAAAATCTCCTACACCCTGAAAATACCACAAAGGAGACCTATAAACATTCCTAAAAATCATGCTACTGCAACTTCCTAGTAAAATATTGCTACCTAAGATAATGCTAAATCAAAAGCATGCAAAGATTTGACTGAAGTTCATTCGTTCACGGCAACAGGGTTTAAATAAAATCAGACATATTTTCGCCCGGCCACTACTATCATAGCTTAAGTTAGTGAATGCAAACACCGGTCGAAATGCCTCAATTTGTGACCAAACATTTCGACACTGCGCGGTCTGGTATATCTTCAACCTAAAGCCGGTTTTCCACTAGGCGGATTTTGCGCGCGTAGCGGAATTTTTCTTTGTCTTATGATTTCTCGGGTGGAACTAATTAGAAAAGACAAAGAGAAATTCCGCTCCGCGCGCAAAATTCCGCCTAGTGGAAAACCGGCTTAACGTAACCCTAACCCTTGCCCTAACGTAACTCCAATCTTAAAAAACTCCCATTCATCCATTTTAGCTATTATATACCTTGTAATTATACTATATTATTTGATAGATCTTATAACAGTCATTTTTAGCTTTGGATAATTATGCAGGTATTTCAAAACATTGATTCAGTAAATCGCGATTCCAATTGGTACAAAAATAAGTCGCCGTGGTCGGTTTAGCGCTTTACAAGTTCTTTGTGGGTTTTTTTTCTGAAGACCATCCAAATATATCTATAGACTATATCCTGTAAATAAATCTATATTTGGTAAATACATGTTTTGATAATTAAGACGATAAACTGAATTTTGATTTAAAACGATAAACTGAATTGTTAGTCATTAAAATTGTCTTCAAACTGCAGAATTATTGCTGTATCCCGGCGTAACTATACGAGAGTAATTTACTGTGAGGAAATCAAATATTGTACTGAACATGTGGTACCAAAACGTATATAAACCGTATATATCTTATATACACTAGATATAGTGCATCTAATTATTCTCACAATTCAAAAATTGAAGCCGTGATTGCAGACTCAGGATATTCCCATGAAATGAGAAGACTCGTATGTTTTCTATTTCTTAAACAGGGAACTTACACATTAAGTTAAACCTATTCCAAATACATTTTCAAACTATTCAAATGATGAAAGTTATTGTTGTTTTTTAAGCGTTTATTACTAGCGAGTAGGAAACTTCAAATGGCCGCCATCTCATCAAATGGGGGTAACCGCTGGAATATTCTTGGCTTCAATTTTACTAAAAGAGATGCGCTATCTAGTGTATATAAGATATCTATGATATAAACCCTGGCTATAGCCTATAAAATTATGAGCAAAAAGATATTGTTATAAATGCCGAATTTCTAAATTTAACGCCAGAAAACTATATAGATACTTTATGTGACTATAATGTGAGCGATTTCCATTTTATTTCTTCCAAGACGAAACCACCAACAGTCATATAGCATTGCGTGACTTTTAGTGTGAAAGTGTCGACTACTTGGTTTATTATTTGCACAATGTCGCGATAAGCATCAGGTGTGAACAGATGAGTCGTGTATGGTTTGCGTCACTTTCACCAGAAATAGATAAAAACTTGAGACTAATTTTAAGTGTTTTTACACTTTCGGATTTTCTTTACCAATCCGAGGCGGTCTTTTCCTTCAGGCTTATTAGTCTCAGTAGGCCTAAGTCATTATAGCTAGAGTAACGTATGGTATCGCATGAAAATGAACAGTGACCAGGGCTGAAGCCTGCAAACGTTGCCAAAGCGATTCGGCAAGGACACCCCGAACAAAATTGAACAAGAAATTACACACAAGTTTGCCATAATTTTATCTCTTCATCACAGAATCTGCGTGAAGATTTTCAAGTGGTGAAGATTTTTCGCTGAAAACGCAACTGCACATGTACGTCGTAAATATTTTGGCATTATTCGTTAATTTTGATTTAACGATAACATATTAAAACCCGCTGTGTGAAGTAATATTACGTGCTGCGTTGTACCGCCTGTTGTATTTGTATCAATACATTATTTAATTTGTTAGCTCGTGAATATTTCAGCGGCCTTCAGTCATACGATATAACATCATATACATTAAATTTTGAACACTCATCGCAATCTACAATTTAGCTACTATATGTCTGAGATGAAGTGCGCGCAATCAGTTCACATTCTGCTTTGCAATTCTCGACAAAAAATAATTCTGCTTTGTAATTAGCCGTAAGCCGGAATGGTATATATATTCCATTAGTTAAGACAAATTATTTGAATGAGTGAAAATATGTTGTTTTCAGGAGTGGACAATATTTCGCTGTTTTATTACCACTATATATCAATAAATTAAAACAATCATTACTGTCAGCGTCGGTATATTGACACATCATAAGCAGTGTTTCCGGCCCAGAAAGGCCATAATTAGTTCTAAATGGTGCACGTACGCAATAATATAAAACACATGAAGAGATTTGAAATTTGTGGTTAAGCTGACTTATATATGAATAAAAAAATTAACTAAAATATAAATATTTTTACTCAGTGGCAGGTGCATATCTTAATTCAAATGCTCTATTGACCAATTATTTATCGCCTGATGCTGTCATTTTGTATGTGCTGTACATGTAGTTTTTGTGCTGCTTTAAGCCTTTAACTGTTCGTATTTTAGTACTTTCACTGTTGCTCAAAAGTCTTTAATATCTTTGACCTAGAATCCACTATAATCCCCGAGCTGGCGGCGCCAAGCGCCGTGCGAGGGTACTAATTCCCCCCGGCTATTTACACCCGGGGAAACGAAAGCATTAGCGAAGTCTAAAGTTCATCAATGAGCGCAGGCGTCGGTCACCAACGATGGGTGGTCATCCTCACTGATCTCAAAAATATGGCGGATTGTCATGAATAACGGACACTGATTGGTCCAATTTAAAGTTTGCATTATAACGACTGCATGACGACAGCGAAATAGCAAACATTTCTTGATTTGATGATTGATAAATTTCTTGCAAATATATTTCATTTTTGCTCGTATTTCTGCAAGATTTTGTAAATTTCAAAAAAGAAAGGGCGAAAGAATCAGCTAAAAGAAGGGAGCCGACGTTAACGAAGGTAAGTTTGTTTTAAATATTGATTTTATAATAATGGCTTTAAAACCCGACGGCCTTTGCGTATATGAAACAACTAAACAAGACAGCATATATAAATTTCAGTGTAACTTTAATATTGATTCCCTTTTTTATTATATTGAATTTTTTAAATAAAAAATAAAGCAAAGACCAAAGTTATTTGCAAGCGAGAATTTGAAATCATTTTATTGCAAACTCAAAGTTTATCGATAAAGCCATTTAATAGTTAAAGGCAGTTTAGTTTTATAAAGAACACTTTAAAACGTTTTGTCAGTGAATTGTTTGTGGTTGAATTTTACCTTAAATTGAAGCTTGTATTACGTATAATTACATACCTAACATATATATGTTGGGAAATTGATAATTTTAATTTGTAATTAAAAGTGATATTTTTAGGCGATTTTCATTTGTAAGAATATTCTTAAAAAATTATCGTGTTACCATGACAACTACTCTAGATACTTCCTGTTCGGAAAATACAACTGTTTTGTCAGCAAGGCTAGGGTTTCTGCATGCATGTATTTTCTAGTTTACAATAACTTGTCTACAAGTACCACCCAAATTTTTACCGTCTATACATCCGAGATAATTACATCTAAAAAATTATTAGCAATCTTCCCAAATTTTGGGTTAACTCTAAAGAACACAGGATTTTTTTCTGCATGAGGGATAATTAGCTGCTTATTTATTAAATCTCCTCCAGATTATCTTCTCAATGACAATTAATATGTTCAAAACTTTAAAAGGACTGATAGCCTTCCAACCTTTACTAGAAATTTAGAATTGATTATACAGGCCGCCATTATCACCATGCACGTTTGTGTACAGTGTATTTCATATATGCATGGCGGCTGCGTACTGATCGAGCGGCGGAGGGGGGCGGGCACAGCGCCCGCCGACGCCCGAAAAATTGGAAGGTCGATAAGTTGGGCAAATTTTCAACGTACATTTAAGGTCGGGAAAAACACTAAGTCTAAGTAATCAACCAATCTAACATTTCTGTATCATCGTCATCACTATGCATTTACTAAAGGGTTTTGAGTTGCAGCTATAAAGTTGCTAGAAATTGGAAAATAATCTGATGTTGTTAATCTGATTAAATTTACATGAATTGTGGCGTTCAGTTAGTATTTCCATATAAACCCTTTTTGCAAATCCACAGCGAAATCATGCATTGAGTCATGCAGTTAATTACTGCATATGTATATATTCAGGCAATGACGGAGTCGAATACCTAGGCCTATATATGCCGTTTGTATATATGAGCTTGTATCGAAAGTGGAGAAACGGACTTCAATGAAAGAAAATCGTGGCCTTTTTTGAGGATTTTCCCGGGAGGGGGGCATTTTTTTAAAAGGGACCTTTCTGTAAGATAATATATTAGAGGGGGATAGCAATGGCCAAAGGCCACATGTGTGGCCAACATACCTCGCATGAACAGGGGTCTGGGAGTATACTCCCCCAGAAAATATTTGAAATTTGAAGCCCGGAATTGCCATTTCCTGCTGATCCTGCATTCTGAGCATCCAAATTTGCTCTATACTCTACTCATATTTGAAATATACTCTATATATACTCATATTTGAAATAAAAGAAGGAAAAAAACGCACAAAAAGTAAAAAAATATTAACCATAACTTATCATTACTTATTAGAGGGGGATATCAATGGCCGAAGGCCACGTGTGTGGGGGCCTGCCTCCTCCGCAGGCTCCTCTATATAGATCAAATTTAAATATCAGTAATATATAGATTAGCGCGTGCACTGCACGCCCGATAAAGACGCACGCCTTTAGGTGCACACCCGCAACTAAGGACAAGCGCGCAAAGGAAAATGAGAAGACGAAAAAACTCCTCCCCTTCCCATCTTTCCGCGCGCCCCCATTAATTTTCGTTTTTTCCTAATTAACTATTTGATAGCAAGCGACTGGGGACGAGGCACAGTGGGGGGGCATATACTCCCCAGAAAATTTTTGAACTCCTGGAAATGCCATATTTCCTGCATTTGGAGCATCAAAATTTGCTCTAAAATGTATGCTACGTATACTTGTATTTCAGATAAAAGAAGGAAAAAACGCACAAAAAATAAAAAATATTCACAATACTTTATCATTACTAATTAGTGGAAGAAAAACGTAACAATTTTCATCGATTTTGTTAAACAAGGACAAAGGATAAAGCCTAAAACTTACTTTCCGTTTATCTATCTGTTATTCTTCGCCGGTTTGTTTGTATAAATTTAGGAAAAAGGGACTTTTCCTGGGGGGGGGGGGCAAAATGTGATTTCGTGGGGGGACTGGGGCATTTGCCCCCCAGCTTGTATGTTAAAAAAGGCTCTGAAGAAAATATCATTTTTACCCAAAAAGTGATATAATGTCTGAAACATATTAAGGCCATTTATACGAGACAAAATAAGACGCGACTTACATAAGACGCGACTTAAATAAGCGGAGTTATCGCATAAATGGTTCTCTAGGGCTTTATTCTTATTTACTTGCTATAGCTATAATGTTGTTTCGTTTTTTGTTTTTTTTTAATATGCAAGGCTAATAATTTTACGTTGTTTCAAGTTCCTGGCATGTGTAGTTAAACTTTTTGTCCAAAATTTCTTATTTAAGACGCGACTTAGATAAGAACAGCTAAAAGGCCTGTTCTTATGTAAGACGCGTCTTATCCAAGACGCGTCTTACATAAGAATTTTGTACCTTTTATACGACAAACTCGCGTCTTATTTAAGTTGCGTCTTATGTAAGTCGCGTCTTATTTTGTTCCGTATAAATGGCTCTATTGAGTTTTGTTAATATATCGTATCAGTATTTTGAAGATAATTTCAAAATCATCAGTCTTTCCTAATTAATATGTACTGAAATAATCTATGCAAATCAAATAATTTGAATGTTTGATTAATTTTATATAGACGGTCAATAAAGCTATATATGTCGTAGACGTATATACGTAAGGATATAAATCGGCATTAGCCTACTATGATATTAAGTATAATGCTGGAAGTTCATTTTCCAACATCATTTTGATCACAACTGAACAGATGTTCGCATTCTCTATGACAGTGAGAAATACCTTTATATCGGTCAGTTACAACCAAGATATCTATGGTTACAATTATAGTAATATATGTGTTTAAAATTCGTAATTTTGTAACAGCTTGAAGATATTTCTCAAAGGTATCAATTTTTCACATCAATTTGATGATTGATCGCTTTCGCACTGTGCTTTAATTGTTTTGATATAATTAAGAGTTCACCAAATGATTTTAGAATGCGCATGTAAAATTTGAAACTTTACTAAAATACATGTATAGTTTCATGTTTCGTCCCATGTTGCACAAACAGGAATGCAACGCAACTGGCGGTCTTGCCCGCTTGTCTACATGCGCCTTTTGTTCTTCAAAATTTAATTAACACACAAGTGGTTCTTATCAGCACTTTAAAGATGGATTGCCATACAGTGTCTCCGCGAAATACTTAAAATAATTTACGGTATGATTTTAGCATGTTGACAGGCGATAATTGAGCTGAAAATGCAACTAAAGAAGCACGCACGCAAACTTAAGGTATATTGTACCGACCTACCACCGCCTATGCATGTAGGCCTTAATCTCAAATATCAATTTGAGATCAATGCTGCCGTCTGCTTTCCATGCACGCATGCAGTATAGCCTGTGTTCCAGACTTCCACACGGTGTGTAAGAAACATATACAGCCAATTCAATTCAATTTTAAACACTAAACTCTAATACTCTAAGCGAACAAAGTAGTAAGTAGTAGTAAGCTTCGTCGCAAAGTAGTAAGCTTCAAGCTTAGTAGTTGAATATTGCAACTATTTGTGAATGAATTACATTACATTACATATTTACATTATTATTCAGCTCACTCCTCAGGGGCGTCGGAAGCGTGGGGGGGGGGGGAAGGCGTTATATATATATATATATATATATATATATATATATATATATATATATATATATATATATATATACCAAATATGTATTTAGAATCATATATGAGTAGAGTGCTCGATATACCGAAGTATAGAGCTAATGTAGATAAAGATAAAATAAACCTGGTTTACTTCATAAGATTTATTCACTACAAACTTATTTCGTATGACAAGCAATGCTTGCCACACTCGTCAGGTGAATTTAAATGAAATTTAAAAAAAAATTTAAAAAAAATTTTAAATTTTAAAAATTTAAAAATTAAATTTTAAAAATTTTAAATTCAAAAATTTAAATTCACCTGATGAGTGTGGCAAGCATTGCTTGTCATACGAAACAAGTTTGTAGTGAATAATCTTATGAAGTAAACCAGGTTTATTTTATCTTTATATATATATATATATATATATATATATATATATATATATATATATATATATATATATATATATATATATATATATATATACATATACATATATATTATTTATAATACCATGAATGTCATAAATAGTTGATTATAAATACCACTCCATCGTTTATATGCTATCATTTATTGCTATTATCATAGTCTTATAGAGATAATTTCAGAGATTGGGTATGTATACAATGAGTGGATACAGTACTATTAGTGCACGCATAGAAGGGTTTATATTCAGAAATCAGAATGTGAGGGCCTCACATTCTGAATATAAGTGGCAGCCTCAACGCAACCCTAGCATTCTTAAGGGTGGTAAAACACCACTATACTGTGCCATGTCAATATGGTGTCATTAATGATATAGTATTCTTTATATATAAAGAATACCTATAGCATGAGAAATGTGATTTCTGTCAGGTATAAACACTTCACGTGACATATTATGGCAGACGAGATTAGCCAAAGTACTTACAAATTATTAATGAGTGTTTAAATAGTCATACAATTCGTTTTATTTATAGTTCTGAGTCAACCATGCATGATGCTGGAAAACACCACAAATTAATCTTCGAAAGCTTACAAAGTTTTGATAATGCGCAAAGTACGTTTAACTAATGTGTTTGTTCAAGTTTCCGTAACCTGTCAACAAGTGCGTAATAACATAAATACTTTGTAGGCGCAAAATTAGTAAATCCGGTCAATCCCTTTGTCACGAATCACCGCAGTTTTCTGATAGGACCCAGTTATAATTTTTGTTTCAAAACTTGTGTGTTGGTTATTAACACGAATCTCACTTGTACTTTTACATATGCATTCTATAGTCTACCGCATAATTAAGCACAATATTTTTTCAATTCGCGCTCTCCTTTTAACCTTACTGAAAGATGCAATTTTCATGCCAAACTTATGTCGCCAGATAAATTTTGATTGCGCACCGGCGCTGACTAATAAGCGTTTGATAAAATTCCTCTTAACGCCAAAGGTATATATTACACGATTGATTATGTACTATGATACTATGAACTACGAAATATAAAGAATGGTCTATTTATCACAGGTAAATATTATAGAGTTTCAAAATACAACTATAATTATATATATATGGGTTCGTTTTGTCACTTTTGTGACAATATTGTCATATTGACAACCTGACCGAGCGACCTTTGGTGAAAATTTTTTCCATTCGTGATCGACACTTAACATTATTACAAACTAATTAGGTCCTTATATTGTCTCTGCCTAACATTCCCGGGTGGCCATAATGTATCGTAGTTTTTTAATATAAGTTTTGTGAAACGCGTCGTTCACAGTCCACCTACGTACAATGCTCTGCATATATTGCGGGCTAGTATATTGGCTTATAAATTGCAGATAATTGAAGAACATTGATACAATGATACTGCAGGCATGTATGGAGTGTTCTGTATCATTCATTTAAGCTGTTTATTCAATTCGTTCTCAGAAAGCCCTGCGAACGATATCGCGGAAGATCAGTATACTCCCAAACATTTGCCATCGTTCGTGCGCCTACATGCATGTTGATGTATCGGCTGTGGAAGATCGATTTGGTTGGGGAAAGGCGGGAGACAAACTCTAGGAGGATCCGATCATCCGAGAACTGGCTTCCCTGGAAAACTTTGAAATCTATAGTATTTTTGATATGGCACCTTCCTGAGTTCTGGAGAGGATTTGCGATTTTGTTCATTTTTCATTTCACGCAATTACGAAACATCCGATATACCTTCATATTTAATTAGTCCTCCCACTCTGATCTTTTTTTGGGAGGCGAGCGTAAGCCCCTTCACTCAGTCTATCTTTGGGACCTAGCCCTCCCGTTTCGCCACCAACTTGTTGAGCTCCATTCAGTACAATATACTGTAGCGTCGTTTTACAATTAGCCATTTCCCAATCGAGCAGAGGACTGGGTCTAGTCGCTTGTTTGGAGGGCCAAATAATCAGTAAACAATATGCCGAATATGGCATCTAGGAAATTTTCCTACATTCCTAAATTAAGTTATTTGTGCAGCCTGAAACGCAACAATTATAATAAGGCATCTTTTAATATATATTTAGCTCGCTCACTATTACTTGTTGCATGTCCCTTCAAACGTCCCTCCAAACATCAACTAGACCCAGTCCTCTGCTCGATTGGGAAATGGCTAATTGATAACGCTAAGCTAAAGTAGCCATAGTCCATGCACAATCTCCACCGAACACTATACATAACCATTCTCGTCAGCTGTTTGACGTTCTGGGCACAGGGAACCATGCAGACCACTTTTATAAATTTCCTTGAAATCCTATGGGAGGGCCTGTACTAATACCGATCATAGAAACAATTATAGTCTCACTATTTGAAAAACTTTATGCGAAAACACAAGTTTAATATAGATTTCCCTCGTTATTTTTCTAGAGGCTGTTTAAACTATAAATATTCCCGTCATTCACGGTACTTTATATTTGTTTTCGTTTCAATTTACACATGCGGCTTAACCATCCCTTTTTGAAAGCGGTGCTTCTTGAACGCGTTTTCCAAATACGGCGTCGGTGCATATACAAAAATATGGTATCACTCTAATCTGATCGAGTAGTTTTCAACAATAACAATTAAGTGGTTCCCAGATGGATTTACAGATAATATATGACTGTTAATGTGGCAAATATCTCATTTACATTAAGGCTACAAAAAAGCAAAAGCGCACAACGATCGAATGCAATACAAATGTTGTATACTCATCATTATAGTAAAGACTAAGTACGTACTAAATAGTCATAGCAAAATAAAATATCTGTTAAGAGTGGAGCAGGCTTTGCTATTTTGCCTTGACCAGTATCAATGAATTAAAACAATCTGCGCTCTCGACGTCAGTATTCACACATCATCATCAGTATTTCATTTTAAGCTGTCCAGGAAGGCCATAATGAGTTCTAAATGGCACACTGCATGACACCATGTTTTGCAATAAGTCTCAAAATAAAAAACGCATGGCAAATTTGTTGTCGTCCGAACTAATATGGATGTTAAATGAGCATGAAATTGACGAGGGACTAACTGCCTATTCAAAATTCTAAAATTATTGACCAGAACATTTCACAGACTTTATGACCGATATAAGTCATATAACGTCGTAATAACTGTTTAATTAAACTGAATCATAAATACTTCCGCGCAATAATTACACATTCCGAAATTGATGATGAGGCTGAAACGAGCGTTAAAAATGAAAATATACTAAAATTTACACTAACAGTAACCCGAAAAGAACGCCTCAAAAATTGTTGGTATATACAAAGTTTGATCACATTTGGATGAATACAGTATGAATATCATTGGCTACACTGTATGCCAACAATTATACCGAGGTTATTGAAGGGTTAATGACCTGGGACACGCGTCCGCCAATACAATGCATTTTTTATTATTAAATTCTCAGACTCGCAATTTTTGAAAGGTTGCTTTTCATGCTAACGTTATTTCTCCAAATACAACCAAGCTTTGTATAAGTACCGATTTTGAATCATTGATGTGCTCTTTTCCAGAGTTAATTTCTTCATTTATTTAGTTTTTAACACTCATCTCCGTCCGTCTCACTAATTTCGGAATGGAATTATCGTACAAAAGATTAATTATATGCAAGATCAAAATTATTGCCATATGCGGTTCGGAGACTTATTGTCACTCACTCGAGTATTCGTACTTTTCATTTCTGCATGCCTTCAAGGTTCGGCATCGGCAAATAATTGATCTACTGACCGCTGACAATTGTAATTTGGTCACTGGTGTGCATAATGTCCAATATTAATTGATACTAATTGAGATCGGCCACCGGCATGAAATGACATGTACTTTGTTCACCTGGTATATTATATAGCTCTCAATAACCTTTCTAATTAACCTTCATAAGTTGTTTATTTATATACGATCTACGTCGCTTCGGTTGAAAAGCGGTTTCCTTGCTCGAAACAATCATAACCGCAAATTTCAGCATACAAGCCGTAAATGAAACGTACCACGGCTGATCAAGGGAGCACAGCAGTATTGTTTTCGAGACTTTCGTACCTGTATATGGCTGTAAAATCTCTGAATAGGTAGTCTTTGTCTTCTTTGGTTCGCTAATTTGCATATAAACACTAAAACACTGTTTTTTCACTAAATTCGTAAACACTAAATTCGTAAACAAGCCAACAATTTCTTTATATTTTCGTATTTTTACATGGTCGTCCGCTGTACATTGTATCGCATGTAACGGTTTTGTAAATACGCGCGAAACTTACAATAAGAAATAGAGGGGAGTGAAACTGTGGGCACGTGATCAATATTAACCAATAACATTTCGGGATTTGAGAACCGCTTTCTCCAAGGTTTGTAGCAAAACCAAATGCTTACAATCAGATTAGAGTCGACTGTAAAAGCCTACCAAAAACTGATTTGTTCACAATTCGTAAACATTTCAACTCTGATTTCTTTTTAAATGTATTATATCATGCTTCTACTTCGAGAATATTGCCCATGGCATGTTTGAGAGTGGTAATAATATAAATTTTGTCATTATTTATCAAACTGTGAATTGCGATTTTTACGTATAACGTATTAAACACCGAAATATTCCCGTTTTAGTTTATTGTATGCTAGTTTTA